>CAJVPU010000614.1:0-16443 GCA_910591775.1 Dentiscutata heterogama | reverse complement strand
TTAGTGGTCGACCAAAAATTTACTGGTCAAATTGGTCAAATGGTCGAACTGGTCAGATTGGTCAAATCTATTATATATATATAATATATATATTATATAATAAAATTATATTTAAATATATTATTTGACTAGGGTAGGAGGCACGGTAAATTTTTTGGGCATGCCCCTCGAGGCATGCCTCAAACCGAGGCATGCCTCACTTATTGTGCCTCGGGCATGCCCCTAGTATATAAATCACATGACAAGTTTTACTTATTTTATATGATATTCAAAGGTATTATGCAAAATAAATGTTTACAATATAATAGATATCGTTATAGCAACAAATATATGTAGTCATATAAGTATTTGGACTCAGAAAATAAAACCAGACTTATTTAAATTGAAAATTATTAAAATCGATATATTTATTTTTTTAGTTTAGGAAATAATATCGTCAATAGACCATTCCTCCTCAATATATTCACTTAGCTCCATGTCAACCTGGAATAAATCTTCGTTAAGAGCTTCTTGATTTTTTTTAAGCACCAAGAAATCAAAAAATTCTTCCATAATATACAAATCATCCTCCTCTAGTAAAATATCTAATTCTTCATCTGATTCTTCTAGTTCAATTAATTCTTCCATTTGGTGATCGTCATTTTCAAAAAAAATATCGATATTTTCATCATCATTAAACAAAGGTTCAGATCTGGCTTTGTTTTTATTATTAACCTTAGATGCATCTTTTTTGAGCTCATTTTTAAGCTGACTGATTATTGATAAATTATCAGGTAATAATTGATTTCTTATCTTTGATTTAACCAGACCCAGCATTGAGAAAAGTCATTCACAGCTAGCACTGAGAGGAACAATTGAAAGGACTTTCATTGCAAAATAATGCAAAAGAGGCACATTTCCAGTGAAATCAGCCCAGAATGATCGTAAAGACTGTGAAGGACTAGGAGGAGGAATATCAAATGGGGGTCATTATTTTTGTATTCAATCAATTCTTTATATAAAAGACCCGTATCTCTTTTGCTAAAGCCCCATACTTTAGCTATTTCAAGTAAGGCGTGAATAATTTTATCGCCATCCATTTTTTTAGATATAGCCAATTGTTTTGAGGTTGGAGAGAGAAAAAGTGCAACAAAGTATATGTTGAAGTCAAACTCTTTTGTACGTTGGTTTATAATAGCAAGAGCATGGGTTTTAAAATTATTAATAGGAACCTCAGATTGATATATTTGTTGATGAATATTAACAAGCTCTTTAAAAATATCAGCGAGTGTAGAATCACTTAATTCTAGCCTACCAATAGCATTGACAACTGGCTTTAATACCTTTACCAGTACATCATTAGTGGCAAAGTGATATTTGTTACAAATAATATTTTTGATAGCAGTATTCTCAATCTTTGGATATTTAAGATGCAGATTTTCACTTAATGAGAGGCAGTGTTGGAAACCTTATTCGTAAGTTGATACTCCTATACAAACTTTAGCGAGTGAGTACCACCTAGTTTCACAGAATGTGGATAGGAAGTGATTGATATCATGCTCTTTTTGCCAGTTCCTTAATTCTCTATTCCAGATATGCAATGAATTAAATAAATTTACAAGCTTTTGGTTATTTTTATATACTGAAATAGTACCGGAGAAGCAAGTGATGCCTTTAGCAATTAAGTTAAAAATATGCAAGCAGCAACGAATAGGGATAATATTAGGGTATTCATTCTAAAATTTTATAATATGTGTTAGTTTTATACATTAATATATATATATAATCAAAACTACTACAGCTATGTCACAACTTGTTGTAGCATAAGCTATTAGTTTTGTTATATCTAATATTCATATATTTACATTGATTAATCTCCTCATTTTGTCCATATTCGAAGGGTTGTCCATAACACAAGCAAGAATAAATGGCATTTGAATGCCATTTGTAGATAAAACTTCTAGTGTTTTGTTTTTGAGAAATTCTGCTATGTGATGATATGCAGATAGATCTATAATATCCAACACAAATTCTTGATGTTGTTTAAGGGCCATAAATCCATAAATTGAATTTCTGAAATTATCTGTCTATCCATCAAGAGAAATTGTAAAATCCATAAAAGTAAGAAAAGTATTTAATTTTTCCAGAGTCTGATCAGAGAACATCTTGGTTAGAAGACGCCCTCTAACCATACTTCGAGAAAAAGGATAGTAATAAAGATTTAATTCATAGAAAAAGTTTTGAAAATATGGATTTTTGACAAAGTAAAATGAATTATTTCTATATATCATGGCTTTAAGAAGTTTTTGATGAAGATTTTCAGACTGTGCTTGTGATAAAGGTGGTGCAAACTATTTAATGATAGGTTCTTGAGAAGAACAGGACATAGATAACTGCTGTGTACTATCATCTTCTTGAATAGGTGGATCAGCTAAAGTATCCTCATTATCACGGGTATGTTTGCGAGATAAAGAGCTTTCTTCAGCAACCTTATATAGGTAATTGGCTTTATCAGAAATAGACCAATCATTACATCGAAGAACATGTTGATAAAGCCTTTCAGGCTTACTACCCATTTCTGTCAAACAATATTTGCATTTTGTGCTGTATCTATTTCCTTTTTTCTTATTTTCAGAATGGTAAAAACCAGACCACCATTGACCTTGTGTTGAAAGTGGAAGAGTAAAACTAGAAGGGACTTGCATAGTAATATTATTAATTTTTTTTTGTTTCGCAGATAATATGACCTAGCTTTCAGTTAAGTTGGCTTTATATAATTTTATTTGTATCGATGAATATATTGGCAATATTTATTAATGTGTTTTTTTTTAAATCAGATAATTTTACTTTTAATTATGTAAAATAAAATTTTTTATTTTTACTTTGACATTTTTATTCATATTAATCAGTTTTTTATTATTGATGCATGATCAATTATCAAAGACTTATGTAATTGCACTGTTAAAGTTTCAAAAAAATTTTTTCTTTTCTCATAAACTATAATTTTTCCATTACTACGTATTTAGTTATTAGTCTTATATTAATTATTTCTTTATTTAGTAGACAATAGATGGTCTAAACCGAAGTCGTAAGAACAAAGATAGAAAATTATTTAATTCTAATTAGGTTATGTATACAAATTAGAGAATTCTATATTAGGTTGATTATTGTAGATATGAGATAATCACAATGTTAAAGTTTCTTTCTTTTTTCGCAGACCATAATTTTTTATTACTATATTTTCTTATTTTATATTTAGCTATTGGTCTTATATTATTTATATTCCTTATTTAGTAGATTATAAATGGTCTAAACTAAAGCTGTAATAACAAAAATAAAAAATTATTTAACTCACGATCACAGATTTAAGACCTTAATTAGGTTATGTATACAAATTAGAGAATTCCATAATTGGGTTGATTATTGGATTGCAAGGTAATTGTTATACATTAATTATTGAGGTCGCGAGATAGTTATTATGGTAGTATTGTGCAGACAGAACAGCAATTGTAATGCTGATTATAAGATCATGAGATAATTATTATCCATTAATATTATGCAGAAGGTGCAAAGAGGTCGAGATAAATTATTTTGGAAATCATTAGAAGTTGGTATAAGACTCGCATTTATAAGTAGTTGCATTTGTAAAATACAGTATTTACAATAAATTACATTAGATTTACATTAGCCAATCATATGCATCATTATTTCTTTGTGATCACATGATATGAGCATGCCCAGGGACCCTGTGCCTCCTACCCTATATTTGACCAATTTGACCAGCACAGATCCTTTGACCAGACTAGTCAAATTGGTCAAATTGGTCTGGTCCAATGGTTAAACTAGTCTGGTTAAGCCAATACTAAATGAAACCTAGACCCCAAAAGATGAAATCTCTGATGAAAGTCAAAACCCCAAATTCTTCTAATGAAACCCTAAGACTCTCGCTAAAAAATAAAATAAAATAAAATAAAAAAATAAATAAACAAATGCTATGCTACTTCATTGAATTAATATTCATAATTTAACATAATTCATTCAGAGATCAGTATCCAAAATTATATGCATACCAGAAAAAAATAAACCAGTTTATTTGTCTAGACAATGCTAGAGTTGTTATTAACTGGATGAATAACATTGTCAAAAAGCCATAGTAATCACGGAATTGAATTAAAACATAAAATAAATTTATAATATCACAAAGTAAACATCAAGCGATTTCTTACTAGAACTGATATGTAGTGTCAATATTAAATGCTCATTTAAAACTCCCATTAAACAATTCAAATATCTATTATACAATAAAATTTTGGTAATTTTTATAAATTCTGTTTTTGTTAGTTCATTTATTTGTTTATTTGTTTTTTATTAGTTTTGTCAGTTTCGTCACCTTTCATCAATTTTGGCAGTTTTGTCATTTAAAATTTTAATTGATAAATGATGAAACCAGGTTTTGCATTTCATCAGCGTGAAACCTTGAGGTTTCATCTAACAACTATATAATAGACTTCATTTAAATTATTAGTCTATTATTCAATTTATTACATAAAAGCTACTTCTAACCTATAGATGCATTCCATTATCCATTTTTCTATTTAAGGATTCTTTATAATAATTTTGTTGTAAAATTATATTAGAGGATATCTGAATCGCATCTCTAACTCTAAACAAATATTCAAGCTTATCTATTATTATTAGAATTAGTGCATGGATTTTGAGAATCATGCATATGATTTTGTAGTGTTAGACCAAACTAATATACCAAAGTTCTGAAATGAAACAGATATGCATTTCTGTAAGATCATGTGATCTGCGTGATCTTGGTTAAATGCAGTGATCAGTTAAACCTTTACTCAAATCTGTGACTGTGCAATCCATTTTAGTTTTATTTTTGTACCTTTAGTCTTACTCAATTTATCTTTACTATACATAGCATACTTATTACTATATATAGATATTTATACACACATAGGAATTGACATATGATGAAAAAATCAGACAATGCTTCCAAGATGAATAGGACCTTTGACTAAGCAGAAATTGCTATATAGTTATGATGACTAAGTAAAAGAGACCACTCTTACAGATAAAATATTTTACTGAATATATTAGTTATCCAAGATGATCATATAGCATTAAATTATTATAAAATTACTATCATTCACAAATACAATTACTGGTTTTAAGAAAAATGCCTTCAGATGACTGGAGAAATCAATTCTAATATAAACATAGATATTAAAAGAAAGATTAGTGGTAAAGGTAATAATTATGTATAAGCAAAAATAGAAGAATATATATCTAATAGTAGAGTAGTTTTAATTATTTATGTGTATCAAAAATATATTTAAAGATTTACTTTCATGCTTTAATAAAACATTGTTCAATTTCTGACTTATCTAAATAAAATAAATATCTGTGTCTTTATATACAAGTTAAATAAAAAACTATTTAGACTATTAAGAAACTTAATAATCATAACTATGTAATTAATGTAAAGAGATTTCATGATTATATATCTTAAAGTATTATTTGATTAGTAAAATAACTTCTTGTATCTTTATATACATTAGCTGTTTGTCTCTTTTAAAACCAAATTACTTAATTAAAGCCTCTTGTAAAAGCTTGAGTTAGTTAACTTTAAAGTTAAAAGCTAAATATACACTTATTATCAAACTTTAGTTGTATTGAACCAATTAAGAGGTAGTTTAAATGTAATATTTTGGTAGTGACTATGAGATTCAGACTTCATAGTTTATTAAAAAAAATAGAGTACAAGTATATGAGCTATAGCTTGTCAAGGCGAACCAACACTATTGATTATAGTATATCCTATATATATATAAAGAAAGATTTTTGTAAATTGTGCTACCTGTTGTTTAAGAAAATATCTAAAAGGTTTAAGCAATTTTTCTAATAGTTTTTCCTTATATATCTGGTTAAAGTATTTACTAGAAAGATCTATGAATACTTTGAGAACTTGAAACTATCTATCAATAACAGAAATCTACCCAGTATTGTAATTGTATAGTCAAATTAATTTTTAGTATCAAATACTAATATTTACTCAGAGATCTACTTGAGCTTATTAAAGTTATAACAATAGTAGCTGCATATACTTAGTATTTTACAACTAATTCACTTACTCTACTTACAACCTCACAACTTCTTATATCTATAGTTAATATGATTACTATTTAAAATATATATGATTATTTTCAGAAGCACCTATATGAATCTATTATTTATATATTGAACTATTCTTCAGAATGATACACAGAATCTACTTGTCTAGTTGAAGAGTTTTAAAAAAACTATGCTGCTAATAACTAGAATAATAAAAGGAAAAAAATATGTTCTCTCTGCCTTTATACAAAATATTGCAGATAAATAGCAACAGTTCTACTATACTATTACTACCACTTTTAGTACTATAAACTACAAGGCCAATTGGAATACCATTGTTAAGGCTTTTAAGGACCAATTTTGTAACCAATATTAGAAGAATAAATGGGTACAATATCTGAAGTCCTTGAATAAAGACTGTTAATACTTATATAAATAAATTCAATTGTTTAAAAGTAGGGTGTACGTAGATCAATTTTATATGATCAATGTGGTATATTAAATTTTTACATAGTAAACAAAAAAGTGTATCTAATAAAACTTTTTAATACCTTAACCAATTTGTATCAAATTTATATAATATATAGTTTAAAATAGGTTGTTTATAATAATAAAGTTGTACAATATATAATTGTTTTAAAAAAAATCAACTTTATATATAACTAAAAATTTCTCTAGGCACTATATGTATTTCTCTAGTTACACAAAGGATTACTAATTATGATTGGTCAAATTACATGTTGTTTACATGTAAATCATATGATATCATATGATATTAGTTACACAATATTGATCTACAATCTATTTCATATAAATTTAGAAATAGTTATACTCTACTCTTAATAGATTGGGTTAAATTAGCTATTATTCTCTTTTCTGAAAAACAGCTCCTCTATTTCAAATAGTGATTATTTTCTGGCTTACTTCTAATAATCATAATACATAATCTAACAAATATCGATATCATTATAAAATATATTAGAATGCATAAAAAAAATACTAACTTTGCTACAAATACTAATCTGACATAGAGGAATAAATTAAAGAACTTAAAAAAGAAGATTGAATTCCTTATACAACAAATGCAACAAATATTCCTGAACTATACTGCTATAGTATTAGCCTTAACTGCCCAAGTTTTAGCAAGATCTTTTCAATACTCTCAGCCTAACAAGACAAACAAGGCTAAGTTAGTTTGTTACTATTGTTGCGAAATTAAATATTTTGTATGAAATTGCTCTTTAGAAAAGAAGTCTATTAAGGAACAATAGTCCCAACTCACTCAATACAATGATAAATTTAAGAATATCAGCTATGCTAATACTGAATATGAGAATGATTCAGAAGGTTAGAAAGAAATAGTGTATGTTACCAAGGCACTTTAGTATTAACTATACAACAAGAATCATAAAGAAGCAAAGTAGAAGTACTCAGAATCACAAAAAAGAATACTTTGCACACTAAGCCACCAAAGAAACAAGCCTTCTAATAAACCTCTAGAGATAGTAAAATTTGTTAAAAAAACTAGGTTGAACTTGGTTTAAGAAATAGTTTATAATACAAACTAGGTTTGGTTTTTTTAAACTATTTAAACTAGTTTTAATACAGTTTATATATAAATTATTTTTAATACACTCCTTATATATTTGTATATACTTCTTGTATAAACTTATAAAATATACATAAATATGTTTAAATATGTATAAATATGCATAAATATGCATAAATATACAGAGGTGCATAAAAAATAAAATATTTATTTGGTTTATATAAACTAAATCAAGTTTTATAAACCAAACCAGGTTTAAATTAAAGTTTTGGTTTGGTTTTAACTATATATATCAAGGTTTAATCAAACCAAACTAAACTAAACCAAACTTTACTATCTCCAGAAACCTTTAAACAAGGAGACTCTATAGATGCCAAAACAATTTCTCTAGCCCAAAAAAAGATTATTAAGAAAATGTTGCTATTAATTATTGTGGTAGCTGATGCTAAAATTGGCTGATGCTAAAATTGGGGACCTCTATTTAAATCTACAATACCTAATAAAATTCATTTATACTTTTTTATTAATAAAACTACCCCTAAACCCTAACCTAACCCTAAAAAAAAAACCCTAACAAAAGGCCCCAAAAAATTTTAAAATTTAATATTAAAATATTTAAAATCTCAGCATTAGCTGATTTCAGCATCTACAATTATCAATCAAATTGAGCTTTATGATATAGCAGAGGACATCTTTAATATAAAGACCAATATAATATTGACACAAGCCCTCAAATATTCTGATCAGAAGTACAATTTGGTCAAAATCATATGATGACCTAAATCTTTTACCACAGAAGCCAATAGTCTTGAAACAGACAAAACTTAAAAAACTATAGCTATGAGATATCATATAAAAATTAAAAGCACCCCAGTATTAGTATTACTAAATTTAGGTGTAGCAGTAAGCATTGTTATCAATAAGTTAATGAGAAAATTAGATATAGCTCTACTAAAGAATCCAAGACAGTAGTTGTTACTGCTAATAGTGGCAGATCCAAAGCTCTTGGTATAGTAGAAAATATAAAAATTATACTTTAAGATATAACTATCCTTATAAACCTGCAAATTATTAGATCAATAGATAAAATACTTTTACTAGGCACAAATTGGTTTACTAAAACTAGTGCTATTCTTGATTTTGAAAAACATATCTTATATATAATATATACTAGAAAACATGCTACTATTAATACTATCTATACTAGTACTACCTCTTATTAGTATATAGAAGAAAAAAATAATAATTAGTGGGTAGATAAACTTGATAAAGAATTAGAGACCTTTTTTTCTAATAAAGTCAACACTGATTCAGAGAACGATTTGAATTATAATCTGTGAGGAAAAAAAATAAGCTCGCTATGTATTTAGTAGAAACTATAGATAGCATACTCAAAAATTAACTTTACTTAATTATAATATAAATCAAGAAGTTTCTTCCAAGCAAAGAAAGTAGCTTATAAGTTGCTGCTTTGAAGCTATGTTGTGTTTGCCACAGACATCTCAGAAAGCAGACAAACTATAAGACTAGAATATACTAATATAGTACAATACTATATCAACATTGGCATAGTCTAGTTTATCAAACAGAAGCCCTATCAGATTCCACCAGACCAGCAAGATTTTCTTCAGAAGTAAATTGGTAAGATAGAAAAATTAGATGTCATATGTGCTGTTAAAGAACTCTGGAGATAACTAGTAATAATTGTATCTAAAAAAGATAGTAAAAAAAGAATCTGTATTGATTACTAGAAACTAAATACAGTAATAGAAAAAGATATTTACCTCTTATCCAATATTAATAAAATCCTTAATAGTTTTAAAAAAGCTAAATAGTTCTCTAGTTTAGACTTAGCTAGTAGTTATTGGCAAGTAGTTATATTTGAAAAAAATAAGAAAAAGACTACTATTATCACTAAATTCAGCTCTTATGAATTTAATATTATACCATTTGGGCTTTGTAATGCCACTGCTCTATTTTAACATCTAATAGATATAGTATTGAGAGAGTTATAAATAAATTTTTTTTTTTTTTTTTAATATTAAAGGTGACCACTTAGGCCATTGGCATGAGCTTTATTTCGGATAGTTACGATATACATCAGATTCACGAGGATACAACTAGCTACACGTACACCTTTTGGGTATCTAATTTAAGTAGTCCGCCTGGGTATAAATAAATTTATAGTAGTATATCTAGATAATATTACTATATACTCTCATACCTTTAAGAAACATCTCCAGCAATTACAACAAGTATTTAATAAATTAAAAGATACCAATTTAAAGTTGAATTTGGAGAAATATTATTTCTTTTTACCTAATATCAAGTTTTTGGATCATGTAGTAGGATGTAATAGATTGAAGCAGAATAAGAATAAAATTGCAAGATTAAAATTTATCCTGTCCTAATAACTTTACATCATATCTGAAGATTTCTATAACATGCTTCTTACTACTAGAAGTTCATAAAAGAGTTTTTTAAGATTGCTAAACCTTTAAATCAATTGTTGAGGAAAGGCAAGCCTTATAAGTAGGCAAAGAAACAAAAACATACTTACAAAATCTTAAAAAATTACCTTATTTCTGCTTTTATTTTACAATAACTAGATTTTGAAAAGCTATTTTATATTTATACTGATATCTCAACCTTTGGATTAGAGCTATCTTGGTATAATTTGATAATTAAAAGAGAGAGTATACTGTATTATACACTAGCTAAAGTCCAACTAAGTCAGAAAACATTATTTTGTTACAGAGTTAGAATATTTAGTAGCCATATAAACTATTAAATACTTCTATCATTATATTGGAAATAAACATTTTTATCTAGTTACAGACCATGCAACCCTAAAATAGTTATAAACTAGTAAATTAAAAGGTGTCTGTACCTGATAGATTCTGCAACTAGAGCCTTACAATTTTACTATAGTTATTTGCCTAGAAAAGTTCATTATAATACAGATATATTATCTAGAATATAAAGAGATCTAAGTAACAAAGAAGAAATATTACAAAATAAATTTTAGAAAACTTCAATAGTCGAAGCTGATATAATAGAAATATTTTTGCTAAATAAGATAATAGAGCAAATATCTGCTAATAACAAGGCTGTTCAAGTAGTAACAAATATCTTAAGATATTGTTTCATTACCAATATTAGACTATATACCAATATTAAGTTTACTGAAAAGAGAATTTTCTATGAGAGTATGATATATACCTGGTATTATATTGAGCACATCATAGCTAGATTAAATAAAAAAGATAAAAAGAAAAATTACTTCCATGATTATAAGGGACTAACTGCATGATGTTGGTGTGATGAAGACTTATACTCCCCAAGTGATGAGAATATAACTTGTTATCTTGATTTCAGGTTATGAGTAACTATAAAATCATACCCTGTAGAAGAAGTAGCAAAGAGTTATTAGTATACTTTAAGTGAATCTGATAAAAATAAAGAAACTAATTCTCACTATTATAACTTGGATAATATAAGTCTCATTGATAATATGTCTTTAGAAATCTGGGGTGAATATGTAGAATCTAGAATCTATTTATTAAGTAATTATGAATCTGATAAAGAAGTTGATTTAACTTTTTCAGAAAATAAAATTAACTATATGAACAAAACTAATAATATGAAGTTAGCTACAGTATCTTGGTAGTTACCAAAACTTGAGATTTTATTCTTGGCTTATCTTTTTGAATTCAATAACTTCTCTAATAATTATCTCTGTAATTCTGTATAGTAGACAACTGTGAACCCAAACATCTATATTATTTAATATTTTTGTTAGAAACCATAATTATTTTTAATATTTTTTTTTTATCTAGTTTTTTTCTTTTATCTATTTTTTTTTTATATATATAATATTATTAACTATAATTTTACATAACAACAATAGAACCAAGCAAGTATAACCAACTAAAACTTTATTTAAAAACAGTGCAATATCTACCTAATATTACACTATTATCCAAAGAAGAATCACATCTCAAAGTAAAAATTTTCTTGTCTTAAATAGACAACTATTTTATAGAGAAATAAAAAATAATAAATTATTAAGAGTTATACAAACCCATGAGATTAAACCTCTTTTATACCTTCTGTATAACCATTTTACCAGAGCTAACCTGGGTATAGAAAAGGTAATAGAGAAAATTAAAGCCCAGTATTATTAGCCTTAAAGATATAACCATGTAAAAAATTATATATAGACCCGTGATAACTGCCAAAAAAAAAGAAAGTATCATAAATCTAAATCTTTATAGTCAATACCTGTAGAAATATCTTTTTACTAAATTAGTATAAATTATATAGAACTGCTCCTGACTATAATTAAAGGAAACAAATATATTAGCATTTACAGAATCTGTACTTAGTTATGCATAATGTAAATCATATATAATGTTTTGTACTATCATTGCAATAAATCTCTAATCAGTATAGTATATAGTGTTATATATTAATTTTCAATATATAAAGAATAGTAAAGTATAGACAATTCATAAGATATTTATATATAAATAAAAAAATTAGCTGATAAAATATGATTAGCATAGTTTAGTTTTATCTATATTTAATATCAATAATTATACAATCTCATAAATAATAGGATTAAAATTTTATTAACTATCAAATCAATTATTTTGCTCATAATAATTAAAGTCTGATAGCAATCTTCTATAAAAGTCTCATAATATAATAAGTTCAAATTCAGTTTTCTCATAAAAATACTTAAAGACTAACTATCAAATACTATATAAAGTATTGGTTTAATTATATAAAGCCATTGACTTTATATTAAAAAAATTAATTAATTTAATTATTAATATATATAATATTAAACTATTTTATGTAACTGTCAATGATGCAATGTTTCAAATGTTAATTAAAATTGAGTATTATAAAATTATATAATGCTAACAAACAAATAAATATTAAAAGAGGTGATCATTATTCTTGCTTTTGAATAAAATTGGCACATTGTAGAAGATTGATATAGAAATAGATATAATATTAGTTAGTAGACTAGACTTGTTGTTAATGTTTAAATAATATATACAATATTATTAATATTAATTGATTATTTAGCTATTAAATGACAATAAAGAAATAGCAAACCTTGCTTTATCTCTAAGAAATGACAAGTTGCATTTTAATCTTGATACTAATATAAAAGAGATTAATATAAAATATATATGTGGTTTACAGCAAAAACTATGCTTAGAATATATATTACATATACTCTAAGTATAACTTTGCTATAAAAAAGCCCATTAAAAATTTTTATATTGTTATTATTACTAATTTTTATCTAAAATTATAGCTTATTTTAGGATCATTATTTATGAAAAAAATAGCAAAAATTTTACCTATCAATTATTTATATATAATTAATAATTTGCATGAAAATAATTACTGAAGAAATATTAAAATAGATAAAATAATTGCTTTATTTTTTGTAAATATAAATTCTGCTAAATGCATGTATATTTGGCTTAAGGATTTTTAGAAAAAAACAAAGACTACAATTTGTCAAACAAGAGAGCATGTTTTTAAAGATCAACAGATTATCCTTCATAAGACAAGATACTATATACATAGTTATAAAGTTAAAAAAAAAACAAGAGAAGAATATTAAAACTAAAAAGTTACATAGTGAACGCTTAAGAGATACTAATTGCTTAGTAACAATTGGACTTTGCATAGAAAAATGCAATTTAGCAAGTTCTTACACTCTTGAGTATTTATTTATTTTATGCATAATTATATGTCTAATTTAGCTATATTATTGAGTTTTGCTTCATTAATAAACAAACAAAAGAAGAGTATTTATGATTATTTCAGTATTGACATATACTATCAAGTACTTGTTATGAATATAAAGATAAACTGCATTTATTAGCTGATAATAAAGAAAGCTTAGCAACAATTTTGGCTAATTGTGCAGTAAATCCTAATGTTAATTATATTATATATTTTTATAAAAATAAAAGAAAAATAAAACAAAGAAACTACAAAGAAAAGAAAAAACATTAGCTCAACCCAAGAAAATTCTTAACCACCAAAAAAGTTTCATATATCTTAACTTGGAGCACGAAATGAAATTAGTATATTTGAACACCTTGAGAGTATAGTTGAAGATTATAATAAATTAGAATATAGAAAAGCAGTCTTTCGACCATTTGACAAAAAAAAATATTACTTATTTGTTTTATATATATATATAAATATTTCAGTATTAAGATGACCTCTTTGGCCATGAAGTGCTTTTTATTAGATGTCAAATACTTATATAATTACAATAAAGTTACAACTAGCCACATGTGAACCTTTTGGGTACTTATTTAAGTAGTTCATCTGCTAGTTCTATACTAGCTACTGCATCTGTAACCCACCTAGGGGGTTGCCTATTTAACTCTTCTAGTCATAACCATCTGTAGGTATCTTCTGACTAATTCTGAGATTTCTATCTAGTTGTCCTTAACAAATTTCACATTCTGCTTTAGAACTTTTGCAACTTATCAAGAGTTTGTACCAACTAATTACTAGCTTGTATTTTTCTATTGAGCGAATATACAGCTATCCTCAAGGTAAACTACTAGAGCCTTCTGTATCTCTATTTGGCTGACCCAGTCAATATAGTTGCCAAAGCCCCTACTTGCAGTTTGGTATAACCCAATTGAACTGTTATACTCTTGTAAGGTTTACTTCAACCCCAGTACTCATATTCGAGTCATCTTTTTTCTGTAATTATCTTATTGGTCTCTCCCTTACTCCCAACCTGTGACCTGGAAGATTCAACACTGGCTAGGCTTTAGGTGTCTTGTGCCCCATCTTTTTGTGGTATATAATTTTATAGCACATGTCCTTTTTTCCCAATTGGGTTCAGCTAGTCTCCAAAGATTACTCAGCTTTTGTTATTAGGTAAAACCTAACTTCCAAATCCTAGTCATAGTAGATGGCCACCCCAGATTCTCATGCTAGCTAACTAGATTAGTGTGCTACCCTTCTCTCCAATTGCTGGTCAGATTGCTAGATTTCTCACTTAAGGATTTTGTTGTCATTTGGTTCTTCAATTTTAGGTATTACTTTTAAAATTAGCCTTTCTGTAGCACTGTCAAAAGTATTCACTATCTTCTTACTTAGGTCTTTCCAAATAGGTTTCAATCATCCTGGTTTCTTGGTGTTTCTGCATCGAAGCTTCTTGATACAACCAAGATTACAAATTGTAGATCTAACTAATCAATAGATAATTATTACCTAATACAGATTTATTTTTCAAAAAATGTTATCTATGAGATTCGAACTCTAGATCTACTACTTGGTGGGGTGACAACTAGACCACTTCACTATGTCATCACACTTTATATTTGTTTTATATATCATTAGTAACTTAATACAAAGAATTTATAAAAAAATCTGTTAATTAAGGAAATATGCTATGTAGATGCATTGTCATCTTTTGATTTATTAAATACCTCTATAACCTTGGTATACACAAGTTGTGCTGTAGAAGTATTGCCTTTAGAAGTTATTCTGATATTAAATAAGTCAGAAAATATATTAAAGTATGCTTTCAATCTTTTAAAAATGATTTTACCTATTAAAGCATTTTATAATAAAGAGCCAGAAATAGGACTATGTATAATAATTACAAATAATTCCAAAGCAGAATAAAATGCATTTAGGCATTGCTAGAGTAATACAAAAACTCTTTCATATACTTCAAGCATTTTGGTAGTGGTTGTAGAATGCTAATAACTATATTTATAAAGATAATTAGTTAATAATATAGTATAAAAATCTATAATATATATATTGAAGAAGGCTGAATCAATATCTTTATTTGAAAAGTTACTGCACCAATATTTTACAAAATACCCAAATCTTGCTAATATTACTTGCTCTTGGAATTATTGACAAGACTAGGCTCTTTTTTCTATATTGATTTACCAATATATAGAAATAATATTAACAAGTATATAGAAAAGAGCTTTGAACTATTGAAAGATATAGGTTTTAGAAGATCACAGGCCTATAATATCATACAAATCTTTTATTTTATTATTAATAACTTAGAACACTTTTATGAATATCATCTTTTAGCCATCTCAAACCAGTGCTCTGAAAAATGCATATTACTAAAAAGTTTTTAAGCTATAAACAAGAGAAGCTTAATTTTGAAGATATTTATCACAAAAAAGATATTGTTATATTTGATATACTTAGTACTACAAAGATTAGAATAACATATATAGTTGATTTAACTGTTGGAATTTGTTCATGCTTTGCTGGTATTCAGGAGCTCTATGCAAATATCAAGTTGCCATTACTATAAAATTTCAAAAAAAAATATCTAATTTTGATAATACATTTACAATTAAAAACTAAATGGATTATTTTTATATTACAACTAGTAAGTATAATTATGCAGTATAATATTTATTTAATATTAATATAAGGATTAATTTAATTTATATTTTGATACTGAATTAGGCTCAGTAGTTTAAGAAAGATCATTTTATGCTTCTTTATATTACTAAATCTATTTAGAATCTGAAAATAATATTACTAACTAGCCAGTAATTCAAGAATCTACAATATTATTAGAATTTATATCAATTTCTTAAATTGATATAAGTAAAAAAATTACATGGGTGTGGCGACTTAGTGAAGTGGTGAAGTTGTCGCACCCCCAGACGGCAGGTCTAGAGTTCGAATCCCACAGACGACGATTTTGAAAATACTAGATCTGTATCAGTTAACGTTAAGATTAT
>CAJVPU010000613.1:0-16445 GCA_910591775.1 Dentiscutata heterogama | reverse complement strand
TATTATGTTTGATATGTTAAAATGTAAAACTAGTGCTTGAGCGATCTTTATCAATGGTAAATTTTTGGAGAAAAAAGATGGTTTGTATCTCGTTGATTTGTTGATCGAATTGGTAACTCACTTGATTGATTTATCAGGCGCATGATTTGTCACGCAGATCACGGGGGTAAATTTTTTACTATAAAATTTGAGTTATCGACATTCATATGATCGATTCATTTTTTATAGTAAATTGCAACGGTAGGCCCCCTTCAAATAGCATTTTCAGGGGTTTCCAAAAAGGAAATCGCACATACAAGACTAAGTGCAACAGTTCAGCTATACAAATACTTTCTTGTTTTTTAGCTTTAACCGAAAAAAACAATAAAACTGAGAAGAATCACGCTGTCAAAAACAGCCTTTCGTTTTATTTTTTATATGCTTATAATGCATAAGAATCTTTGAAACTTTTTAGCAAAAACTCGCGTACCTACCCGAAATTATAAATTTTTGAGGCACTAAACGAAACTCTAACTTATGAGAAAGTATGCATTCCACGCTTAGATCATATTGTCTTAACAAGAGATCTATTTAGAATCACAATTTCTCGTTTTTTTATTTATTTTTTTTCAACTCTTAGAACACTGTGAGCATGTATAATGTAGTCTTTTTTTTTTTTTAATTTCTTAGAAGACGCTGCGTAGCATGCATAATGTACCTTTATTTTGAAATTAATTTGTATTAATTATAAGAATTGTGTATATATATGCGATACAAATTCAATTGTTAAATAAAATCGATTTTAATTATATATTAACGTTAAACAACAAAAATGTATTATAAAATAATTTCTAAATACAAGCCACTCTCATTATAGTGAATTACTTGTTATAGTAAAGACTAGTTTATATAAAAAATCTCTCAATATAGTGAATTACTTAGTATAGTGAAGAAGATCTTATAGCCTAATCGCTTCACCATAGCAAAAGTTATTTGTAAAACCGATACCACTAATAATTCGGCCGGTGTTTTGAGTAATGTTTAATAAACCTAATAAATTCAAAGAAAAAATCATTATAAATATCTACCGTGTACGGCTTCCTAACCAGTGATGATATTGGACAATGTCCAAATAAATTTAATTGGATTTTTGGACATTTGGACATTGGACATATGTCCAATATGTCCAATTAATTCAAATAATTTTTTGAATTGTTAGACATTGGACAATGTCCAATAAATTATAAAATTAATTAGACATATGTCCAATTAAATAAATTGGACATATGTCCAATTGTCCAATAATTTTATTTGATAAAATTCAATAATATAATAAGTGGCTAATTATAATGTATGTTAAAAAAAAGTGTGAGCTGCATCTAGCAACTTTACACTAATATACTCAAAACCTATACTAATTTTACTATATATACTATATACGCTATGTACTATATGTAGAACATGTACACTACGTATGTACGAAGGTCTTTCTATCTGAGGTAACAATTGTCTTTCGCTTACTGTTTTTAGAATAAAATAAAAAAAAAATACTAACGCTAATACTAACTAAAAAGGAGATAATAAAGAAAATAAAAGAAATTTTGTAAATATGAAAGGAACTTTGGTGAAATGATGTCACCGGAGCCTTTTACAATGTACAGTACTAGGGTGATAAATCAAATAAGTTATCAAAACTATGTCAGGCATATTAGTAATTTTACTATGATCAGATTTTTATCAAGTAAAGTACACAAATATTGTGCTTATTGTTCTAATTTCTTTCAATTGAAAACGTTGCGTCAGAACTGCTTCAAAACAACTTAGTTTGATTTTTTTCACAAAGTTCTAATTAAAATTTGAACTTGATATTTAAGATAAATTTTTTCGTGCCAATTAATGAAATTTAAAACATTCTACAAGACAAATCCCCCAAATTACATATTAATAAAGATTTTTGAAACATAGCTTTATTCTTAGCCATTTTATTAACAACTTGTGAAAGTTTCATGGTAATTTGACGTCTTGGTAATAAGCCGAATCATTTGGAATATATCAATTAATAACGATAATAATGTATATTAATTAAATCGTACAGTACATATACGTATACCATTGAAATGATCATCGTGTAACATGAAAAATCTGCAATTTTGATTACTTAGCCGATTTATCACCCTAGTACAGTACGTATGTGTGTACCACATGAGATGCAGAAGTTTCCAGAGCGGATCCTGCTTCCTTTTAACATATACTATAATAAGTCAGAATGCATAAATTATTTCGATTCATGCAGGGTTTGAATTAACCGGTAGTGGGTTTAAACACTTAGATTTATGCGAAGTTTGGATAACATGATCGTTACAATTATGCAAAGGCATTACCATAATTACATGCCATATAAGCATGTCATATGAAATTTTTTTATAAGTGCATTTATTTTTAAATAACTCCTTATATAACCACATTCTCAATATAAAATCATTTTTTATAAAGGTTCAAAGTACCGATGGTGTAATTATAGGAGAATACAACTTATTTTAATACTTTTTTGATTTATACAGGGCTTGGACAGCAAGATCATTATAATTAGGTAGTGTGCGTTACAACAATTATTTTAATGTCTTCGATTCATGTAGGGTTCAGGGTTTAGATGACATAATCATTATAAGCGGATAGTGGTGTTGCTATAATTACTTTAATATCTTCGATTCATGTAGGTTCAGAGTTTGGATAGCATTATCGTTATAATCAGTAGTATGCATTGCTATAATTACTTTAATATCTTTGATTCATGCAAAGTTCAGAGTTTGGACGACATGATCATTATAAGAGGTAGTGGGCGTTATTTTAATGTCTTTAAATCATGTAGGGTTCAGGGAATGGATGGCATAATCATTATAATCAGGTAGTGTGCATTACTATAATTACTTTAATATATTTGATTCATGTAGAGTTCAGAGTTTGGATGGCATAATCATTATAAGAGGTAGTGGCGTTATTTTAATGCCTTCAAGTCATGTAGGGTCCAGAGTTTGGATGGTATAATCATTATAATCAGGTAGTATGCGTTACTATGACTGCTTTAATATCTTCGATTCATGTAGAGTTCAGAGTTTGGATGACATGATCATTATAAAAGGTAGTGGGCGATATTTTAATATCTTTAAATCGTGTAGGATTCAGGGATTGGATGGCATAATCATTATAATCGGGTAGTGTGCGTTACTATAATTACTTTAATTCATGTAGAGTTCAGAGTTTGGACGGCATAATCATTATAAGAGGTAGTGGGCGTTATTTTAATGCCTTCAAGTCATGTAGGGTCCGGAGTTTGGATGGCATAATCATTATAATCAGGTAGTATGCGTTACTATGACTGCTTTAATATCTTCGATTAATGTAGAGTTCAGAGTTTTGATGACATGATCATTATAAAAGGTAGTGGGCGATATTTTAATGTCTTTAAATCGTGTAAGGTTCAGGGATTGGATGGCATAATCATCATAATCGGGTAGTGTGCGTTACTATAATTACTTTAATATCTTTGATTCATGTAGAGTTCAGAGTTTGGATGGCATGATCATTATAAGAGGTAGTGGGCGTTATTTTAATGCCTTCAAGTCATGTAGGATTCAGGGTTTGGATTATAATCGAGTAGTGTGTGTTACTATGATTACTTTAATATCTTCGATTCATGTAAAGTTCAGAGTTTGGATGATATGATAATGGTAGTGGGCGTTATTTTAATGCCTTCAAATGCAGGGTTCAGGGTTTGGATGGCATAATCATTATAATCGAGTAGTAGGCGTTACTATATTCAATTTCTTTAATGTCTCTGATCTATCTAAGGTTTAGGGTTATTGTCCAATTTGTATGTATTTGCTATAATAAAAGTGAATTATGTTAGTTTGTCAATTAATATGTGTCTCTCTTGAGTTGACATTTTTTCTTGGGCAAATAACCTGTATATGCACAATGCATATGCCAAACTTCAGAGAAAGAATGATAATAACTACAATCATTGTTTCGATTACTTTTATATAGTGGTGTTATTTTTTTATTTTTTTTTTTTTAACATCAACTTTTTTTTAATTTTTACAATGGGCAGAAAACAACACAGGCTAACTGACTTATTTATCATTTTGGATGAGAAAGCTAATAAATCTAATAAGTTTGCCGTTTGCAAATTTTGTATTAAAGGTTCTACATATGAAGAAGCTTATAAAAACCGAATTACTAATACGCAGCGAGAATGCAGGCGCCATCTTATTTCTTGTCAATACTTCATTGCAGAATATCCTAGTGAAATAATGCGCAATAAAGTTTTAAATCCAACATTGACAAATAAGGATCCTCAAGAAAGTGAAAGCGAAAGTGAAAGTGAACAAAGTTTTGGAAAGTATTTATTTACTAACATTAATTGTTATGACAGCTTATGCTGAGATTTGTTTAAGCTGGGATTTTGGTTTCTATTTAAACCTATAATACCTACCATACTTTTTTATTAATAAAACTATCCCTAAAATTTAATATCAAAATAAATTAAAATTCCAGCTTAATCAAATTCTAACTTAAGCAGCCACACGTATTTAACTTAATCTAATTTCAGTTAATTTATTAAAGAAATTTCTAGTGAAAACAATTCAAATAAACGAGCTCGATTAATAGCTTCAGACCAGTTAGGCTTAAATATAACGTTAGATGGTTATTTTCAAAAACCATTATCAAGCAAACAAAAGGAAAAACTTGAACAATTACTTTTAAAAGCAACTGTTTCATGTGGCTGGGCTTTTACGTGGGTTGATAACCCTGAAATTAAAGAGCTTTTTTATTATATAAATCCTACTATCAAATTACCAAATCGCCAAACACTCTCAGGTCGAATTTTAACTAAAACAGCTAAAAATTCTATAGAATTACAAAAAAAAGATATCCAAGCAGATCAACTTGGTGTTACTTTAACATATGACGGTTGGAAAAATATTAAAAAAGAGAGCTTATTAGGGATCGCATTAATAAATTCAAGTGGCAAAACATTAATTTGGGGCGCAGAAGATATTTCAGGAAAGAGAACAAGATGGCCTGAGATTGTGAAAATAACTAATGATCTTTTTATAAAGCTTGAAGAGGATAATATTAAGGTTAATTGTCTCGTAACTGATTCAGCTTCTGAATTTATGGCTGCTCGGTCACGTCTTCATACGGCTCATCTTGATAAAATTTTTATTCCATGCTTCGCGCATCAAATGAATCTTGCAGTTGGAGATATATTTCGATACTCATCAATCCTTAGTACTGTTGCAGAAGAAGCAATTAAGATTGTAACATTTTTTAATAGATCTACATTTTTTTTGGGACGACTTCGAGATGAACAGAGTTTAGTATATAAAAATAAGTATATATCTCTCCTTTTACCAAATGCAACTCGATGGAACAGTCATTATTATTGTTTCTCAAGCCTTATTAAGACTCGTACAGCTCTTAAAGTAAGTTTTTTTTTAAAAAATAGGTTACTGCGCAGGCTGCGCATGCAGACTGCACGACAAAATGTGCATTTTGCTAATTACTATGCAGTCACTATGCAGATTACCAAATATGTTTACTTATTAATTTATCTGCATGGTGACTACATAGTAATCAGCAAAATGCGCATACAGACTGCGCGAGCAATTTACTTTCTCTAAATCTACTAGTTTTTATATTTAAATCATTAATGTAATATTTATCTTTTAGAATCTTGGAAATAAAATAGAAGAGGGTTTAGATAATAGTCTTTCTAATTTTCCTGAAGATATTCTTATGAATATTCTTGATAGCAATTGGTGGGCTGATTTACGACAACTTGAAGCAATTCTTCTTCCCTACTGTTCAATATTAAATAAACTACAATGTGATCAGGCCAAACTTCATGATGTTTTACATGGCTTTGGATGGATTGTACAAGTAATTGAAAATCTTTCCGATCTTGATCTTCGTACTAATCTTTTAATGCGTATAGAGCGTCGATGGCAAACATGGGAGCAGCCATTATTGATATTAAGCTTTTTACTACACCCTGAATATCGTGATACTATATTCAATACGCAAATACACAACTTAACTTTTCCTCATTTCGGTTATTGGTTATTATATTATTATAAGGCTTGGTTTGGACGTGAATCTGAAGTTCTTTTACAAGAGTTACAACAATACCGTGAACAAAAATACCCATTTCGTGATAAAGATTATTGTCAATTTAAAAAAAAAGATGATATTCTTTCTTTTTGGAATTTTGTTAGTGGATATACTGAAGAATTACATCTTGTTGCACAACGAATCTTTTCAATAAGCGTTAGTTCAGCATCTATTGAACGGTTATTTTCTACTATGGGTTGGTTATATAATAGTCGAAGAAATAAGTTAAAGGTATATATAATATATAAAGATATATGTATTATTTATTTTCTGGGAAGAATGGAAATTATAGTAGAGGTTAGCGATGATTCTAGCACATGGAAGGCCCGAAGAGCCATCCATGTGCTATTTCTTAATATAGTACTAATTCTAATTTAATTTGTAGCATAAAAAGGTGGTAGCAATGTGTCAAATACGTAGTGAATTAATTTATTCACGATGATTAAAAGAAATTTATGAGGCTAAAAAAAATTTTATTCAAACACAAACTGCAATGCACGCAACACTGTCCAATGATGATCATGAGTCTAATAATATGGAATCAGAAGATGAGATTGGGTTTATTAAAAGACAAGAAGATATCAGTTCAATTAATGATTGGAAAGAAGCTGTGAATGAATGGAATTCTCTCATAGAAGAAGAAGGAATGGAGGCTATAAGTGAAGATGAAGAAGCGATAAGTGAATTAAATGAAGAAGAGGATGCAATAAGTGAATTAAATGAAGAGTTGGCAGAACCAGATATTGATAATCATCCCGCTGTTGCATCAAGTGCTAAGTGGAAATTAGAGACTCTTTTTGATAAAAATAATTTAAAACATCCACCATATATAAAATTATTAACAGAATAAGGTAATAAATATTTATTAGATACGTATTTATAACTGATATTAAATCTAAACACTTTATATATTCTTTTTGAACAGGTTAATAATATCCAATTGCGACTTACACTCTTTCTAGATAGATATCATATGGTATTAGTTTAATATATCAAGTTTAGAAATTGAATTAAAATAGATAAGCATAAAATATTTATGCACAAACCTTAAAATATTAGTAACTGTAGTTGACTAGGGATTTTTTATATAAAATAAGATAAATAAAAACCAAATTATGTAAATTGTTTTTAAAAAAAAACATTAGGCCATATAAAGTTAATTTTTTGGTTCTCGTAATATAAAATCTTTAAAAAAAGTGACCTGCCACCCGGCTTTTAATTTTATTTTTAAAAAATTATATATAAAAATTTTTTCTTTGATTTACAGCTATTATCATAATTCCTAGGACACCTGTAAAAATTGGCCAAACAATTTTTTGGCTGATTCGGTTAAGTTTGTGATTTCATATCGATATGCATATTTTTGGTTAAATACAGAATTATGATACTTTCAAAGCAGCTTCGATAGCAAATAGTTACAAAAAATTAAGAAGGCTTATCATCGAAAAATTGCCAAAACTTAGGTATTAGCAAGTCTTTTATGAATCGGGTTCTCAGGCACTTTCAAAAATATTGAAAAACTTCTATCACTTTCAAGAAAACCATGATCACCAAACACGAATGATATAAATATCTTAAAATCTTTAATAAATAAAAAACCTGACTAGTATTTGTATGAATTATAGTTCGAAATAGAACTTTGTTGGGATATAAAATTAGTCGCATAACAATTTAAAAAGTTATACACTAACTTAGATATGCGCATAAGAAAGTATTTTATGTATACTATATATATGTACTGTATAAATTTATACATATCCATGTTTTTTTTTTTATTTCTTGTTAAGATTTATTGGTTGACAAGAATAATATTTTTCATAAGATTTCGTACAAACTAAATGCACTAACATGTTGGGTAAAGTATTCAAATAAAAATTTAAATATAATAAGTATAACTTCAAGTTTTGTAACAACAATAATTATTGAACTAATAATGATGTAATAAATTTTATTACTTTTAAACTCACTTTTAATATTTATAGCATTAGCTTTTTTATTCTTCTAAACTGTTTTGCAAGCAAAGTTGTCTGCAAATTATATTATAAATTTGCAATTAAGCTGTTAAATTATATTTAATTACTATTTATAGTATAGTATAATAGTAGTTTATTAAATAAATTTATTAATAAAATTTTTTTTATAGAATAAAAAAAATTATAATGTCCAATAAATTTATTTGTCCAATTAAATTATATGGACAAATTGGACATTGTCCAAATGTCCAAATGTCCAAATTGTCCAAATGTCCAATATTATAATGTATCATCTCTGTTCCTAACTGCAAAAAAAAAAAAAAAAATCGTGCTTGAAAAATTAATAGTATCATATTAATTAGCCAATTCTTATACAAAAAATATATATATATATAAAACAAAATATGAACGAATTCTTGTATAAAGTTTCATCCGACTATAAAGACAATTTTAATCAAGAATTCAGCGAAAATATTGAACCCGAAGCAACAAATAGTGAGACACTCACATTTGATTGGCATTCATTAGAAAAATTGAAAGAAATTATGTCTCAATCGATCGATGAATCTGATGATGAACTATCTGAAAATGATGATGAATTTCTTCAGTGTGATGACAAAGCAGAAGTATTTGAAGAATTTGAAAAACCAATTCCTCTAACCACGAGCTGTAATATCAAAGTAACACATTGTGTTGTCGTTGATAATAATAATGAAGATAATATAATCCAAAGATGCACCAAATAGGCATATCATCCTTTAAAGCAACTATCTGGTGCATGGGAAATTGATTCTCAAGTTGCACAAGAAGTTGGAGGCGACACTTTAGCGCTGAGGATTTGCTTGCATCATCTAAATTATGATCAAAAAACTGTGCATGAATTTAGTTCAAAAGACAAGTCCACTGAAGAAAGTGTGGTAAATCCACGTCGTTGCCTATTTTGTGATAAAATAAAATATTTTTTTACAAGAGGTAAAACATGTGAAAAGCATACGTAGAAAGTGTGTGAACACACAATTCAAGCACCATGTCTTGGATTGTTCCAATGCCCGGTAATGACTGAATATGAGAAGTTATCAAAAAAATTAGAAAAATCGCCTTACGATAATAAAACTCATTTCATTTGCTCTGACTGCTTCGTAAAAAATGGAGGTCACTTTCCAATTCGACCAAAAAAAGGGTTTAGTTACCCTTCATGTGTGGAACAAGGACAACACAAGGCTGATACTACATCGGCCTTGAAGTTTTTTGCTAATTGGATTGAACAGAATGCCGAATTTGGAGATGACTCTACAAAAGACAACCTATTAAAAGAACTAATCAAACTTTTCAAGAATATAACGAAAAAACCTGAAGAGCCAACAAATACACCCGAAGTGCAAAAACAAAATGAAAAATCTTCAATCCCAAGTTGTTTTTTAATAAAAACAGTATTTTTTGTTAAAAAACTTAAAGTTGACAAACAAAAGCCACTAATAAAAACTGTTACATACTTTACTCTTGGAAATATGCTTGCTTCTTCTATATTGCAAGAGCGAACCAAACTTAAAAAAAAGTTATCATCGCTCAAAGGGCCCAAATCCTTCGATGAATACTATCAAGCTATGCTATTGTTTCTTATCAATTTTTTTTACGGCTTGATTTTAACTATAAAAGAAAAAAATTTGCAAATATTAGCTAGAAAAAGAAAAGAGAGAAATATGCCTCCTCCATGGTTAGAAAGAAGAAAAATTGAACTATTTTCTTCTTTTTTCGTCTCTGTAGTACTTACCATTGCTTTTCCTAGCTAGAAAATATGGTTAACGCATACTCTCTCTTCTCTTTGCTGACGACCAAAAATGATAGGAGTTTTGTACAAAATTCTTCATACAGTTCGGGTATTGGCGTATGTAAAAGATCATGAAGTTTGTGTTCAAAAAAAAAGAATGTCTGCTGCAGACCCTCGGTCAAGACTAAACATAAATCCAAATATATTAAATATCGTAGCTATAGATAATATCAATATGAAAGATGCCACCTTCCAATATGGTAATATCTTTGAAGCAGTTCGCAAAACTGCTCACGTGAAATTAAGAATGGTCTTTCAATTTCAATATTCGGAGCTTGTCAACTTTGACGACTATTCAATAGAAGGTTACTCTCTTTTTGGTATAAGTTCTATTATAGAACAATGGCATATAGAAATAGATTTAATCTTCAATCATTTAGTTAGTCAAAAGCTAATGTTTAGTAATGAACATGTTAATGAAGCTATTAAAAAAAAAATAAATTCAACAATATTTGTAGATCCTCTGAATATTGTAATTCTTAAACCAGAAAAAGCTCCAAGCAAAAATGAGCATATTCACCAAGCCGTCGATATGTTTTTAGAAGATTTCGGCTATACAGAAGATGGTGTGTTAAATCTAGTATATGATGAAGCAATATATCATCGAATGAAAGACTATAAAAGTGAAGACCATACCGTGTATTGTATTCTAGGTCAATGGCATATAAGCAAAGCAATGTGTAGTGCATTAATCGCTGCTTTTTCAAGTTATGGGCTTTTTGGACTTGCTGCACGGCTTGGTGTTAAGTTTCTTGATAAACTTAAAAAGGTTGTCGACTATCGGGCGACATTTCGTGTACTTGAACTTCTTTGGATGGCCGTAGGAATTGCGATTCATTGATATGTTAAAGAAAAAGATATCTCTATTAGTGATATTCCTAAAACAAATAATAAAATTTTAAAAGTGTGGTATAATTTTTATCGATGGGCAGGATATTTGAAATTGCACAAGCTTGGTATTCGAATGGGAAACTTCGATCTACAGTTGCATAGTTTGATGGCGTTTGCATCTTTATTTCATATTACAAGAAGATACCAATATGCAGAGTCTGTAACACGATTTATATCAGATCTTCGAAATAACCCACAATTTCTTCAAAATCTCTGAATGGTGCCTTCAATTAACTTGACGCAAAAAGAGTATTATCTCCTATCAACGAGAGTTTAGAAGCATACGGAGTAAAGTTTCTAAAAGAGAATATGACAGGTCTTGCAACAAATTTAGAAAATTTAAACCTGAATATGACAGCTGCACAAACAGAATATGAGCGACTTATCTTGGCAATTTCTGAATTTATTGATGATCAGTCAATAAGCAGAAGTCCACGGTCTATCAAAGATCGTCAAGAAGCTCTTTAGAAAGTAAGTGATGAACTCATATTAGAATTTAGCAATGAAGAGAATGAAAAGCCAGAAACTTGCACATTATTTGCAGAAACTAAACAACTAACAGAGGATGGATATCGACGAATGTTTACTTGCTACGAATTAGAAATCCAAAAGATGAATGATATTGTTAAGCAAATTGCTTCTGCACAAGCAATAAAATTGGGCGAACGAATTCTAATACCTATGAAAGTAACAAAAAGTAAAAAGAATGTAAGAACAAAAGCTAAACAAACAGAAACAGAGGAATCTCAACATGACGAAATGGAAGTTGAGAATGTTGACCAAGACTTACAATCTCAAGTTTTAGAATTACATGATATGGAAGTTGAGAATGTCGACCAAGACTTACAACCACTATCATCAGGATCACAAAGAAGACAACATTCATCACACACATCTACACCTGTTGAAGAACAAATTATCGCAAGGCTTGAAGAATATAAAAACTCTACTGTATTACTCCCGGAAGTTGTTCAGGAACTTGCTGAAGAGTTAGAGCTTTATACTGATTATTGGAATCAAAAACGAATTAAAGATCGATGGTATAATCGGTATGTAAGGCCAAGAAAATGAAAATCCAAGTCCTAAACTTAAATAATTATTGTATTAAACTGAATTAATAAAAATTATTTAAAGCAACTTATAAAAAAAACTGAATTAATATGATCTACATAGCCATAAAATAGTTTTTCTTGATTTTCTCCATTATGTTTATAATGCACCGGCCCTTCACAGATGCATTTTGGTAAAAGTTCTTGCTTCGGCGCATCTAAAGATATATTTGTTATGCCAGGTACTTGCAAACTGGAGAAGAATCAAGCGAAAGAAAGCAAAATAATTGCATACTTTCGAAGCTATATTACTTTACTCGGAAAAGTTTATTTTTTATATTTTTTATATCTTTTGATTCGTAAAGACCTCAGTAACAAGTTTGTTAAGAAATATTGTATGTTAAAACTAAGGTATCAGGTGAAAATTTAAAAAATGTAAATTCGTCGATTTGTGTAATTTATGAAAATCATATGATAAAATTTTGGATGTGACAAATCGTGCGCCTGTTATTTAATTTCCGACTAATTAAAAATTTACGTCCGATCCATTGAGTGAGGTGCTTGAGAACGGCCGAATTTGAAAATCTTTTGGTATCAATAAACTTTTTTTCTCGATATTAAATCGGGGTATCCGTTGTGAAACCTTCTAGGTATAACCCCTAGATGCACGTAAATTTTATAACAGATTTGAAAAATAAGTTTTTTAGTTTGTACGATAGTTCTATTTTTTTAAAAAATCCCAATCTTTGCAATACATAATTTAAACGAAGGTCTAAAACTCATTTAATCATATAGATCTCCTTAATCTATATTTCAGTTTGTTTCTTTGCAGGAGATGTAAAGAATGGAATGTGTAATTGCATCACAACAGCAGAATATTAGTGTAATAAGTTGTCAGTAAAGTAGTAAATACAGACAAATTTAGTTGGGAATGGAAATTATTAATATATAAAAAAAATGCAATAAATGTTTAAGTGGCTTAAGTAAAATAAATATCATGATTTAACAAAGAGAAAATTAATTATATAATCTTTACAACGTTATTTTATTATTCAAAACATTGTACTTTTAGACTGTAATTTGGTTTGTTCATTGGTTGATGCATCTTTTATTACATTATTTATTACACGGCATGATAAAAATTACCACCAAACAAACTAATAACATCGTAGTTTTGACCACAGCAAATTATATTGGGTTTTGATTAAATAATAAATAAAATGATATTTTTAAAGAAATCCTAATCATGATTAACTTCATCTCTACCATTTAATTCTGAGTTGTACATATGTACGCTTTAATGTTTTTTAAGTATGAACGTATCTATTACGTATGTCTGTTACTTTATATATACCGATATGCTGGATTATCATCTACCGTATTAATTTAAATCAAGTTATCTTGTCATTGTTCGCTGTCAAAGAGTTAGGCAATTACTGAAATGACTGCTATCTACCTCAGATGGCTATAACTTTATTTTAGGTCTCGCTTGGCACTTGAGACACACACTATACAACACACACCGCGCTTCGGATCGTGTAAGTATTTACTTTACAATACGTTTACTTTATCTCCAGTCAAAGAGACTAAAAATTTTCTTTATTTTCTTTTTCTATTTATTCGATTTCAACAATTACATACTCTGAACCACCCTTTAACTATTATTTTTTGTTATTAATTGGGCTGGAGCGGAGGGAAGCGGAGTGTAAGTCCTTTCCATGGTCTACTAATTTGGGTCGATGTCCGGCTCCCACCCCTGAATTATATAAATCTATTTTGACCAATAAATCCCCTGTAAAAAATTAATCGGAATTTCGATCATTAATAATTATATATCGATATGATAAATGAAATATATTAATAAGCATGATAAATAAAATGAAAATTAACGTAATAATTACAGAATTATATGATAAATAAATAAAATAGACTAATAAGCATGATAATATAACGTAATAAATCTGATAATGTAATACGTACGTAACTTATATAAAATAAATGATTAACAAAACTAATTAAAAGCGAATTAATAATTTATTGTAACGATGCAAAAAAAAAGAATTTATACGTCTGAACAAAAGACTGCAAGGAATAACGCCAGAAGAAACAGATTGGCTTCTATGACACCCGAAGAACAGTTAAGTTACCGAAACGAAGAGTCAATAAAAAGGCAAGATCGACGTAACCGCCAAAATAATAATGTCGAAAAAGAAAATGCAAATCCGAATGACGAACGTAATGTCTTATAATTTCTACAAATTATAAAATGTTGACTATTTATATTAACTAATTTTTTTATTTATTAGAGGGTCAAAATATCTTGTCGCTACCACTTGCATGTCAGCTTTCTAATTACGATCAGGAACTTCTAAAGAAGTTTCGTGATGCAGTTTATGCACTTAAATTCAATTTCTGCCCTATCTGTAAAGAGAATTTTTCTACGATTGTATTAGTCCATAAAACAGGAATATGTACTAGATGCAATCAAGAAAAATTAACTCCCAAAAAGTTTTCGAATGAAAATGATATGGACCCTGGTATGTAAAAAAAAAATTATTATTGTTATTATATAAAAAATATACTTTAAATATATATAATTTTAAAAATTTTTTTGTAGGAGAAATTCCGAGTGAACTTCCTCAACTTAGTCAAGTTGAAGAAATGCTTATTGCACAGGTTCTCCCTATATTTACTGTTTACAAACTTCAAGGCGGACAACTTGGATATCGAGGAAATGTAATTAATTTTTCACAAGATATCCAAGAGTTTATTACAAAACTGCCTCGGAACCCATCCACAATTGATACTTTAATTATTCGAAAGCATGGACAAGACCTTACTTCATTTCAAGATTTCAAAGTCAAACGGTCAAATATTTTAATCTGGCTAAGATATCTTAAAAACAATAATCCTTTTTATTCCAATATTGAAATCGACCAGAATATATTACAAACCCTTCCAGAGGATGGTTCAATATTCGATCAACTATGCACTATAGATAATAATAATTTAACAATTGATAATATGGTTTTTTCAAATAATAATCAGAATTCTAATGATGATTTTAACAATTCCGAGGATCATATTAAATATAGTTTCATACCTAATTCTGTTTCTAAAGAAACAGAAGAAGTTGCCACATATACTGAAATTAACCAACTCACAAATGCAGAAACTGATGTATTGATTAATTGGCCTACTGTTAAAGATACACCAATTAATGAGTTTGAAGAAATTGGTTATATAAGTAAAGCATTTCCTACTTTATTTCCCAGTGGTAAAGCGGATTTACGCAGTACTCAACGATATCGGCAGGTATATCCTGCTGAATATTTTGAACATTTAATAAAATATCATGATGGACGGTTTGCACGGCATAAGAGATTTCGTTACTTTGCATTAAACTCAATTATGAGATGGAGAGCACTTGAAAAGGGTAAAATTTATGTAAAACAAAATTTAGAAGATATGTATCTTACAGTAGAAGATATCCAAGAGTCACTTAATACTAATAATTCACTAGCTAATCATATTGTTCGATATGGTAATACCCTTAGAGGAACCCGACCTTATTGGAAAAAAATGCATAATGAGCTTATTGATATGATCAAACAAATTGGTGCAGATGGATTAATTTTTTTTACATTTAGCGCTGCCGATTTACATTGGCCTGATCTTCACCGCCTTATGCCAAATACTAATATCAATATAGCTACTGATTCGACACAAGCTGCTCAAACACGATATCAAAATTTAAATGAAAATCCTCACATTGCAACATGGTATTTTATGCGTCGGTTTGAACTATTTTTACAACATGTATTAATACCCAAGTGGGGCCTTAGTGATTATTGGTATCGATATGAGTGGCAACATCGAGGAAGTACACATGTACATGGTATTGGAAAAGTTTCCAATGCACCAAGTTTTGATTGGAAAGCTATGCAGCAAGATGAAAATTTAATGAAAAATGTAGTTACATTTATTGATTCTATCGTTACAGCAATAAATCCAGATATAACAATATATACCTTTGAACAACATCCTTGTCAAAAATCTTTAGAAGAATTAACAGACAGTTTTAATGACTATTGTCAGTTGGTTAATAAAGTTCAAAAACATACGAAATGTTCATCTTCATCTTGTCTTAGGTTAAATAAAACAACAAATTTAGAAGAATGTCGGTTTGGTTATCCAAAGGAGTTACATGATTTTACTACTATTCAATCTAATAATAATGACCAACCTGAATTGTTACTGCATCGTAATGATCCAATAGTCAATCCACATAGTCGAATTATACTTCAAGGTTGGAGAGCTAATATTGACATAAAGCCTATTCTTTCTCTTCATGCTGCACTCTCATATGTCGCAAAATATACTAGCAAATCAGAATCAAAATCAGAAACATTTAGAGAAATATTTTCCAACTATCTTGATGGTTGTATATCAGAATCCCGACACACAAAATCCTGACACACGAAATCCCGGCAACAAAATCCCAATACACAAAATCCCGACAAATTAAATTCCTAATTTTAATATTTTTAG
>CAJVPU010000612.1:0-16445 GCA_910591775.1 Dentiscutata heterogama | reverse complement strand
TTAATTTTTATGTCGAATTTTACATTTCTTATTAAGGTTTCTTATAGTTATAACTAAGACAAGCCAAGAAAATTAAAATGATAAATTTGAAAAATAACAATATGATAATTGGTATTTAATACTTTAATACAAACCCAATATTGCTTTGAACCGCCGCTATATTTATTTAATGTTCTCGATAAAATCTTATTAGTATCGACGTGGTACAAAGTAATTACAGACCCATATTTAACTACACGTTTAAGCTTATGAAGTGATTCTTGAAGATTAATGAAAACTTCATCAGCAGATGTTGCATTTGCAATTTTTGAACTAAAATTTTTAGCCAGCAATTTGCTAGATAAAATTTTTATAATATATTTTTTTTGTGTATTTAAATCAAAAATTTCAGCGTCACTTAGTAATTGTCGTAGTTCAACAATAAAATCTCTGACATCACATAAATGCGTAAATCGTAGTGTTGAAAGTTTTTTTTCTGAAGTCAATTTGAAAATCTTATACGATGAATCTGTCTTTAGGAGGTCAATTACTTCCGAGAATTTTGTTATAGATCCACTACTATTATTTTGAATCGCTCGACTTATTTTAAGAAGCGCTAGGTCTACTAGGACGGTCTCTGATGTTATTCCATGAAGTGCTGCAACGAATTTTAAATTGTTAACCCAATCGACTGGATGGCAAGAACCGTCGTAACTTGGAAATGATTCCATAATTTTTTTGTAATTGAACGATGAAAAAAAATATTTGCATGAATATATATCTAAGATCAACATTGTGTAACCAATATCATATGTATCATATGATTTTCATGTGATTTGACCAATCATAATTAGTAATCCTTTGTGTAACCAGGTAAAACCATATAGCGTCCGGGAAATTTTAGTTATAGGTAAAGTTAAATTTTTTTAAAACAATATGTATTGTGCAACTTTATTATTATCCCTTAAACGGTTTTGCAGGCAAATTTGCCTGCAATTTCCAAATTTAGACATAGATCATTTCATATTTTTTACAAAAATTGACCAATCATTTTTCTGCTCTAGATAGACATTGATCAACATTCGACTAACATACTTGATCGGTTAATTACGCCCTATATATTTCAAAAAAGTGCGATACTAACCCTTTAAAGAATTCCTTAAGCTTTTCTCACGTACGATGCAAGAAATATAAAAACTACAGTTTCCTTATTAAGACATGTTATTTCTTAAATTATTGGCATCAATAAAGTATATACATAAATACTTTATTGAAGTCGATAATTAAAAAATATTTGTACTACTTAACTATGCCTACTTAATTATACATTACCTTGGAGATGGTCTGCGGTGCATATTCATGTAACACATTGAAACCAAATATTTCTTAAATTATTGACTTCGATAGTATTTTTTTATCGTTATGTATGTACACACTTTATTGATGCTAATAGCTTAGGAAACACTGTAGCTTGTTATTCTTGTTTCTATACGGAGTTTGTGGTTAGATTTCTTGCACCGTACGATATTTTAAAATAAATAATTAGATTTTTTTTCCATTAGATTGATTTTTTTCATTATTTTGTTTTTATAATGGAAGCTTCAATGCTTACTGAACAGGACGATGATGATGTATATATTACAGAGGATGATGATGATGTGTTTTTTGTAGAGCTATCACGTTGTATTCATGAAAATCGTGAGCAAAATGAATCGGATGATAATGAAAATTATGACATTCAAGATAGAAATATTCAAGAAATTAAAGATGAAAGAAGTAGAGGCCATAATAGTGATGAAAACCAAAGTCATGGCTGTGGCCGTGGCTGTGGTCATGGCCGTGGCCGTGGCCGTGGCCATGGTCATGGCCAAGGTCATAGTCAAACTGAAGTTCAGGAGCTTCCTTCTCCCCCATTTTTTAGTACATTTCAGCATTTAAAACCAATGCATGAATTTACTTTACACTTACCTACTAGATATGAATCTTCATTATCATCGCCTTATTTATTGTTTAGTACTTTTTTTTCATCTGAACAATTAAGTGTGATAGTTCAGAATACTAATAAGTATGCTTACTTAAAAGGTGCAGGAGCGGGACGTAAATGGAAGGATTTAACAATAGGAGAATTCAAAATTTGGTTGGCAATATTAATATATACTGGTATTTTTAAGTTACCTAGTATTAGAGATTATTGGAATGCAGATAGTAGATTTCCAGAACATAGGATAACGACTTTTATGACTTTACTTCGTTTTGAGCAAGTATGGTCTTTTAATAAATATTTGTCAATTCAATATGAAATTTTTAAAAATTTAGTTTTTTTTTTTTTTTTTTTAGATTAAGCGTTTTATGCATATTTCAGATTGTACAATTCCCTCTTTATATTGGTATTCTAAATTAGATCCGTTGGCAAGTCATATACAAACAATCTCTAAATTAATTTGTATCCCATCATCTAATGTATCAATTGATGAAATGATTGTGCGATTTGCAGGCCGAAGTATGCATACAGTTAGGATTAAAAATAAACCTACACCAGAAGGATACAAAATTCTTTCTCTTTGTAATGCAGGCTATACGTATGCTTTTATGTTTACTTCACGAGTTCAAAATAATCCAGAAATAGAAAATATTCCTACTTTAAATAAAGTCGGAAATGAGGTTTATCATCTCGCTTCTCAATTACCTTTAAATAAATCTTTTAACATATACATGGACAATTATTTTTCCTCTATCACTCTCTTTCAACATCTGCGTAATAATGATATTGGGGCATGCGGAACTGTTCGAACAAACAGTGCAAAATTTCCAAAAATACTTAAAATAGATAAAAAACTAGATTGGGATACATTATCAGGAGTAGTAGTTAATGGCGTACTGGCTATTTTGTGGATAGACAATGGACCAGTAACTATGCTGACTACTATTCATGAAATTACTGGAGATGAATATAGAATTGAAAGAGTTCGACGTCGGCCTCGAGAAACCAGCACCAATGCAGCAAAAGTACGGGCAGTTTTTGGAACTGCTAGCAAAAAAGCCTTACCAATTCCTCGTGTGATTGATGATTATAACCACTTTATGGGTGGGGTAGATATAGCTGATCAGCTACGCGGGTATTATGGTATTCAATTGCCAGTAAGAAAGACATGGATGCCCTTATTTTATTGGCTATTGGATACTTCTATTATCAATTCATATTTGATTTTTAAAAAAAATGGTAAAAATATTAGTCAGAAGGCTTTTCGAATTCAGCTAGTATGGGATCTAATTAGTGCGGGTATGGAAGAAAATAATTCAACAAAAAAACCAAATACCCGAAGTTCAACTGAAGAATTAGCTAAAAATATTGATACTCATACCTCAAGAACACAATATGTAACAAGCAAATTCGAGCTTCCCATATTAAGGTTATCTCCGGAAGGACATTTACCTGAATGGAGAAAAGATAGAATTAGCTGTGTATGGTGCAAGTATTTAGCAAAAAAAAATAATAAAAAAGCGTCCCAAAATCCATCACAATCTCAGGTTTATTGCAATAAATGCAACGTACCTTTATGTTGTAATAAGGATAGAGCCAATTGCTTTAAAGACTATCACACACGAAAAGAAGATAGTAATTAATACACAAAGAAAAGAAAAAAGAATGCTCAAGAGGTTCGAAATAATTAAAAAAAAAAGAATTCTCAGTAAGTCAGGATAATTAAAAAAAAAAAAAAAAAAAAAAAAAAGCAAAATCATACAAAAACGGCAAAATTTTACGAAAAACTTATTTTTTTTATTTAAATGTAAAGTCAAATTTTTACTTTTGAGTTGCAAATTTGAACAATAAATTTTAATTTTTATGTCGAATTTTACATTTCTTATTAAGGTTTCTTATAGTTATAACTAAGACAAGCCAAGAAAATTAAAGATAAATATAAAATTTTCAAAAAAACCGGAATTAGTTAAAAATAGGCGATTTGCAAATATAAATATATTATATAATTGATATGTAGTAGCGCAAGTAAGTGTTCAAGCTGTTTGTAGCATTGAACGGCTAGTTACAATAAAAATTTAAATGTATAAAATTTAAATTTCATAAAATTTTATATATAATAATGCAAATGAAAAAATTGCAGGCAAATTTGCCTGCAAATGCTTACCGTTTAAGGGATAAATATCTAATACTTGAGTATATAGTTTATCTACCAAAATCTCAAGTATTATATATAGTAGAATTTCAAAAATTTTTTTTTAAAAAGTCCAAGATAAATAATATATATACTATATAAACAAGTTTGTTTTTTTTTTTTTAATATTTAGGGAAATACCCCGAATGTAGTACCTGCCTCAAACTTTTATTAATATTTAAGTAAATTGATATACGATAGTGCTATAAATACATATATATTATATATTAGTATTGAGACTAGGACTTTAGATATACAAACTATTTATTTATAGCTAAAACCCACCAGAGCTATCACACTTTTACACATGTGATTGACCTGATTTTTGTACTTCCTTTCCTAACTGCTAATTAGTATTCACATGTTCACCATATTACCTACAAAATCTACTATTTGAACTTCCAAATTGGTATGTATTTTTTTTAGATAGGTGCTTTTTGCTTCTGGTTTGATGTATTTAACAAAGAATTCTTTTAATCCTTACTATCGTACTTTCTAGAAGTTTGTATCTTAAGCTATATAGCTACCTCTACCCAATTAAGTAAGTATCTCAAGTCTGTATACTACTATAACTAGCTAGATTTTCTGCAACTTTGGAACCCAGATTTAAATATTATAAATTTAGCAATATGTAAACAACTATACTTCCTAATATAGTGACAAGAAGTTCAGGCATGTTTTGCATATACTTCTAGTACCAAGTATAGTTAGATAGCATTATCTCTTAAATTGTAACACAGGCAAATTTGCCTGCATTTTTATTAAAAGTTTAATTTTTTTAATAAAATTTTATATATTGATTTTAGCTATATATTTTCTAAGTAAAATATTTAATTTTAGATTTGTTTTATTAACTTTATTAAAAAAATTTTTTAAAATTATTAAAAAACTTTAGTATAATAAAAGTTTAAAGTTCTTGTATTAAAATTTTTACTATATAATTTTTTCTTTAAACTTTCTTAAATTTTATATATTTTAAGGTAATAAAAAAAACTCTTTTCTGTAGATCATCAAAACAACAAAAATTAAGAGAAAAACACTCGCAAAAAATATAAAACAAATAGTTTTTATATATATTTTTGGCTTTTGGGCATACTAAGTATTGTTGATTAGACCCCAAATTATATACACAAAGCTAAAAAGAAACAGAAACATATTACTCTTTACTCCTGAAGCCTTTGAACCTTTTTTCATCCCTCCAACTCAATCAAGTGCTACTCTGATAAATCCCACCAGGACCTCAAACAATCTGCCAACAAAACAAAACCCTACCTTACTAGACAACCCACCACCACTTAAAAAGAAGAAGATAACTTCACAACCTGAAAAAACCACAAACACCACTTCCATCACCACTGCCATTAAACTCTTACCTCCTGCACCAAAAAACTTAGCTCAAAGTGGAAAATCTAGTAAACCTCTGTCAAAAACAACTATGATATCATCAGAACAAATCAAACTAACAAGCGTGGGAAATAATACAAACAAACAAAATAGCATGGGAATTAATATAAACAAACTAGAGAATGTGCACATGGGCGGCTTCGCCACCTGTAATTTTTGAATTTTATTAATCATGTAATTATAAAATAGTTTGGTTACACATATCAATAATTTAGGGTATAAAAGAGTTTAAAGGAAAAAAAAATTTTTGAATTATGTGTGCATTAGGAATTTTATATTAATGATAGTAGAGAGTTGTTTTTGCTTTTAGGCTTGAAGTATTCTGGATCCTTTGGTTCTGTTAGTGGAGTTTGTTATACTGGTCTGTTTAGTAGTAGTGATTCAAGGGCTTCAAGTTCTGAACGTCTATATTCTCTGATCATAGATTGGTCTGTGATAAAAGCAGTGCTATCTAGTGATTGTATTTTTAAATTATTCCAGTTAGTACAGTGGCTTAATGCTACATATGCTTGGCCAGGTGCGAATATTTGTTCATCTAGGTTTAGTGATACATCAGTGAGTGTAAGTCCTTGTGTTTTGTAGACAGTTAACATATATGTATTTTGTATTGGGAATTGGGTTCAACTAGCAGGTATGCCATTTATATCAAAGTTGCTTGTGAATTTGGTGAATGAAGTATTTATTATAGCTCCTTCGATACAGAAACTTACGTAAACGAGATTTAGTTGAGGATCAAGGTCTGTGATGATACCTATAGTACCATTTGCTATTCGGTGTTGATGTTGTGAATTGGTGAGAAATATAACTCGTGCACCAGGTTGGATTCTAATGGTTTCTGGTAGGTTGGTTTTGTTTTTAAATTCACAGAATATTGATTTGTCATTACATATTTAGTTATTAAAGACATCAATACTATTTGAAATCATGAATTTGTTTTCTTGGGTAGGGATCATGGGGTATATCAATTTGTTTATTAAGTCTGCATTTTTTCTGTAGCCTACTATGTGTGTGGTATTAAGGGTGGTATTTAATTCAGATGATCTGATTGTTTCGTGGTTTTTTTGGGACAGTATTTGTCATGTTGTATTGTCGATCTCACTCATTCTTATTTTTTGTAGTAGGTTATAGAATTGGGTGTCTTGACTTTGTCTTTGGGGTTCACAGAGAAATAGTAGGTAGAAGATTTTCCATATAGGGGATTGGTAAACAGGAGAGCCAGTAACCGGAGGTAATTGGGCCAGATCACTGACTAAAATAACGTTGATGCCTTCAAATGGGTTATTGTTTTTGTGCAATGATTCAAAAAGTTCAGAGATGTATGTTAGGAATTGGCCCGATACCATAGATATTTTATCTATGATGAGAGTGTTTATTTGGAGGAGTGAGTTGTTTAGTTCATGATCATGAAATATGAGAGTTCGGAATCTGTATTCATCATGGATGATTCGTAGTGCAGAGTGAATTGTTGATCCACCGATATTTTGTGCAGCGATTCTAGTTGGTGCTAATAGTAAATAGTTTCGGTTAGTTCTTTGAAAATCTTCTAACAATAGGCGTATCATATAGGATTTTTTAGTGCCTGCTAAGCCTGTGATAAAGAAGAAGGGATAGTGTGAACTGTTTTGTGAACCTAGGTATTTATTTATTGTTTGTTAGCAATGGTATTAACTTGGTGGTAGATTTATGGTTAAGTTAATGTTCACGACTCGTGGTAATATTTTTATAGAGTCTAATTGGATTTCTATTATGTTTAGGATATCTGTTGTTAGGATTGAGTTAAGTGACGAAGTTATTGTTTCGATGAGGGTGTTGAATTGATTTAAGGCATGTGATGTTTGTCTTAGTGTAAATTCTTGATTTTGTTCTTGGATAGATTGGTATACGGTTAGAAAATAAGCTAGGAAATGGTCTCTGTAATTTCGGTAACCACCTAACATCTTGTTTTCAGATCTGCACAGAAATTTTAGTAGAAGTTGTTGATAAAAGAACAATTCACCATGTTCTATCCGTAAGGATCGCATACGTGTGAGTATTCGGTTATTGTGTTTGACAACAAAATTTCCAAGATTGTCTTGGTATACTGTTCTGTTAGATGTGTTTGGATGAGTTGATTTTAATTCATAAGTTTCAAAATAGGTTTTATATGTTATGTTGTTAAATATAGGGTTGGGTGGTCGTGCGAAGTATTTTTCAATTTTATCATTCCAATAGGGATCATCTTCAAGTGAGTCTAGCATATATAGCGAAATAATTGCTTTTGATCGTGTGGATAGAGGATCTGTAGTTAGATACTGGACTTGGATTGATGAGTTTACTATATGTTTGCCAAGCAGTAGAAACATTATTTCTATTAAACCCATTCGCCGAGCATGAATGTATTCATGGTAGTGTATTTGTTCACGGATGTTGAATAAGTGTGTAGGTTCTGACTTGCTTATATATTTTGTTATATATCTGACAAGTCCTTTATTAGTTACATATTGGATATTCATATGAGCATCCCATATCATTAATATAGAAGCGTGATATAGAACTATCCATTGATCTTCTGGTTTTAGGCATCTGTAAGTATATCTGTAGTTATTTGGGTCATAAAATGTGTATTCAGAGATAGGACAGGGAAATCCTTTTTTGCATGTTGATCCTGGTGGGGCTGGACCTTTGCATTTAAAATTGCATGTGTGTGTTTGAAAGTTACGGACTTTTTGGTAAAGTTCTGGTTCTAGGTTAGGGTTGGGAAGGGTTGATCGAATGATATTTGAATTAATCATTTCTAATATGTTTGATGTTGTCCAGTAAACACCATGTAGATGTGCCGCTCCACAGGTTTGAAATTTTATTCGGTCAAAAAAGTGTGAGTAGGTTCCCCATTCACTAATGTTTGGATCTTTCTAAACATATTTTTTGATGTTTTGTAGTCTGTGGATGAAGTGTAATGTTGCATATAATAGTCTGTTGGTTGGCAACAGGTCATTATTATCTGTGTTAGTGAGTATGTTGTGAAGGTGAGTCTACAAACCTTCGGCTATTGTTAATGTGATAAATATTGTTAGGAGGCCAAGTTCGTGGATCATTGTGTTTAGATGCATATTTTTTTTTTGAAAGTAACTATCACCTGTACGAATAAACGTGAGTATGGGTGATGTTTTTGTCTCGTTGTAGCGCCAACCATCAGTATAGGTACTGCGTTTAATAATTTCAATAGCTATAGGTGGACGGTGAGTTTCATAAGCAGCAGATTGTCTAATAAGTCATTGAGTATTTTGGAAATTTCTGAATTTTTCTAGTTGTAGATAAGCCCATGCAGGCCAGTAGTGATGCAGTCGAAATCGGGGATCTTTGGAAAGTAAACGATATTTTATGTATTTTCTGAGGGTGTTGTGGTGTCATTGTAAATTTTCTAATTGACTTCACATATCTTGATAATGTTCATAACCATCAGGATATAGGTCTGGGAAGAGTAATAATTCAAGATGTGGATCGTTTAGGGCGATTGGGATTCTGTTTATATCATCATTGGCCACGAATCTAGCTATTAAGTGATAGTAGTTTGTATCTTTGTTGTGGATTTCAGCGAGAAAGTTTTGGTGTGGAACTACTATATCGCCGTGTCGAAATGGGGGTGTGTTTTCATCGACAGATGAATGAATGGCTACAAGAAACTGGAGATTCGAATTTGATGTTAGTGGAATCATTAACGAATATTGGCATATGTAAGGATTATTTTCTTTAAGCCAATTAGTAGCATTAATTAGCGAGTTTTCAAACCAGGGAGGAAGTGCAGATTGAGTAGAAGTTGGAGAGGTAAGGTAAGCGCCTAATAAGCCTGAATATAAATTCAGAGAGTTAAGGTTTTGTGAGTAATTCATAGTGCCCACCAGTGTTCTGTATTCGGAGAATGGATTGGCTTCAGGTGTTCTACCCAGAGAACAATGGAGAAAGATAAAGGACAAGCGTTTGCATAATCTTAATAGTACTGATTCAATTTCAGGTGGAATCGGGTGTAGGTACGGTGGATAATTGCATGTTGGGTTTGACTTGCATAAACGACATATTGCAATACAGTTTGCAGGTGGTATCGGGTTCACGACTAGTGATCTATTATTTTCAAGTGGATACAGAGTATTAGGATTTTAATTAATCCACATCGATTTCTCTGGATATATAAGTTTGGAGCAAATAGAACAAAGAACGCATGGAAATTAAGATAGAATAGTATTTTCGAATTTTTCTATTAAAGTTTGCATTTTTTCTGAGATTATCCACAGAAATATTCCTGGATGAGGTAATTCGTTGGATTGGTGGTCAGAGTGTTATGAGTTATTGTTATTAGATATTAGATCAATTATTTCTTTATTGAATTCTAGGGGTTCGATTTCAAGAATTCTATATACGTGAAATGACATATTTAAATCAAAATATTTGTTTTATCAAAGATATTTTATTTTTTAAAAATTTTTTTTTGTCAAGTGATTTGATTTTAGAGTTATTTAAATTATAGTCGAGAATTCGGGTGTGGTATTTATAATTCGTGAAGTATTAATGCAATTCGGTAGTTTTGTTTTAAGTGAAGTTGTAATGATAATCTAACTATATAATATTATTTATTAATTGTATTTACAACCATATTAAGAAGCTAAATATTTTGTATATATCGATATTTAATATATTATTTTTTGCATTGTTGAGCATATATAGCAAAGATGTGCAACATTTATTCAAGTATATATTTGTATTTCAAAATATATTTTAAATAGTTCTCAAAGATGTGAGTTTATAGATCGTGAATCTGTATTATATAAGAGAGGCTTGGCCTTTTTTTTTTTTAAAGTTGAGGTATAGTTATTAAATATTTCAATAAATATTCGTGTGATCATTGGTATTGATGTCTAGAAGAGGTTGTGAAATTTTTAAGTGTAATTTAAGCTAATCTTAAGCATCTGAATAAATTGATTTGATAAATAACTGTGACGATGCTCAAGTGTTATAATCGATGACAATATCTATAGAATCAAATGCTTGAGCATATCTTTTTTATTTTTTGTAGTTTGTTATACTATTTAAAAAATTCAATAAAAAAAATTTTTTTTCGATCAACCGTTAAAGTTTTAACTCTAGTTACTTCGGTTCTTCCTTTTTATAATTTAAATTTTAGGGGAATTTACAAATAAGGGCCTGGAAAGCGAAAATAATTACAAATATAGGCCCAAATTAAAAATAATTACATATAAGGGCCTAATTTTTAAAAATATTACATATAAGGGCCCAAAATAACCGTGACGTTATTCTCACCCGCGGCTTGATCATTATTAGTATAAAAAATGTAGGTATCACATAAAAAATGTAATGATCGATTGTAAATTAGTAATTAGAAATAAGAAAAGAAAAATTTTTTAAATTTAATAAATTTAATTTTCTTTGTATGAAATTGCTTATTGTTATAACAAACCACTACGATGTCAAGTAAACTATTGTGAATTGGCATAGTATTTACTAATATGGAAGATGTTCGTTTAGCCCACTCTGCCGAAACTTCGCCATATAATAATTATGCTAGTTTTAACACCATTTTTATGCAATATTTAAGCAAAACTAATTATAACTAGCACTTTATTTAACCTTTTATCTAATAATCAGTATATAAATAACTCTGAATGTCTTCTATAATCGCGGTTTTGCTATCGTTATAAGCCTGTGATCCGGTTTTTTCAGCTATCAATAGATTTGGGCTCTAATATGTAATATTTTTAAAAAATTAGGCCCTTATATGTAATTATTTTTAATTTGGGCCCGTATTTGTAATTATTTTCACTTTCTGGGCCCTTATTTGTAAATTCCCCTAAATTTTATTATAGCTCGGTTAAATGTTAAAAGATTTTTATGTTTATAATCTTAGATATACGAAAGTTTATTCGCTATTTATATAAATGTAAATATATATTATACATAGATAAATATAAATACATATCAGATAAGTATATATAATGTGTTAAAAACTATTCGAAGAAAAAAAACACTGATACGAATATTTATAGTATTTAAAAGTATTGAATATTAATTGTTATTTACAGAAGAAGAAAAAAAAAATAAGATGAATGATTTTAAGTTAAGTACATACTAACATGTGTGTAAATAATAATATACTTATCTATTCAGTAACAGTTTGATTAGGTGTGTTTGAATTTGAAGGTTTGTTTAAGAGATTATTCGCCAAATCAGTAACTTTTGGGCAAGAATTGGTTTTAAGATATGGTTTAGGGTTAGGTGTAGTTTTTTTACATCGGGTGCTTCCTTTGACTCTTGTGGCTATAGTTTGAGCAACAGTAAAGGCATTTTGCTGATTTGTATTATTCCGATCTTTCGATTCCTATGAAAATTGCATTGGGCTGTGTTTTGTAATCATATTTAATTTTTGGTATTCCGGAAACAAAACATTTCGTATATGAATTATGTTATCATCATCAGTAATCATGAGTTCCCCGTTAACATAGATCACAGAATCTTTCTTTATAACGGCTGTCGTATTCGTCAAATATTGCGCAGAAGTAGGATGATAGCATGTTAATTTAAGACTATTATAACCTTGGTCGACATAATTTTTAGTCAAAACATTAATGACTACATCTTCATTATCGATTTCTGGGTCTTCTTGAACCAATGCCGTCATGTTAATTAATATCGGAAATGCAGATAAATCGTTAGAATCAAGGGTATCAAAACGAACAACATCGTTCAAAGTAATCTTTTTTGTTAAAAGAAAAAAAAAAAAAATTAACCTAAACTATTGTTAATAAAAATTAGGCAGATTACATTTTAAAAAATATTTAACTTTCATAGTCGATATCTCAATGGATTTTGAAGCTAGTTTGATGATTTATTAATATTCAAAATAAAGTTTGGTTTCAAGCTTCTTTTTTTTTGAATATCGAATTATTAAAATAGCTTAGAATTCATCAAGATATGAGTTACGAAAGTTAGATTTTTTTAAAATATAATTTGTTTGATTTCTATCGACAACAGTTTATTTATTCGATTAAATTTTTTATATTCATAATGATAGTAATTTATACTTTTAAAATAGAATATTTTTCATCGTTTTGGCTGGTGCCTTCAATGATACGAAAATGTTCAGTAGCAAGCACTACATCCTTATCTTCAAATTCAGGTAAATTTAATTCTTGAATAGTATCATGGTGATAAAATCCAGTTAAAATAATGTTCAAAGGAAAGTCTAGACTTTGGGATCTTACAATACCCAAAGCTTTGACAATTGAAAGACTTTTATTAGGAACTAATTTTTTTTGGTAACTCGTCACATAACATAATACGGTTACGGAAGCAGGCATTTTTTTGATTTTGTTTTGTTTTGAGAGAATTGAAGAAAAAATGAACGAGGAAAAAAATACGAAAAAAATATCAATTTATACAATTCACGATTTAATATCGGTATGAGAATATAATATCTTTGATTATTTAATCAGGAAGCTTTCTTTGAAAATATGTTTTTTTTAGTCTTTTCAAAAAGTTTGAGATAATAAGCATATAATGAGCATATACATGTTATTTTGATCATTTGCGTGTTATTCGAATACGCCTATATGCGTTATTTCAAGTCTAATTTTTGTCATAAAATTAGCTGATGTATGGGTTGCCGTCAATAGAAATCAAGGGGATTGACGTCTTAAAAAAAATTAATATCTTAGCTTTTTACAGTTTATATCTTAGTGAAACTTCTAATAAAATAGTATCTAGAATATCTTTTCAACATTAGTTTATAAAATTTACTTTAAAATTTATTAAGATATGAGCTATAAAAGCTATTATATCGATTTTTTTTTTAGAACGTCAATCCCCTTGATTTCTATTGACGGCAGTCCATATTATACGGCGTGAAGATGGTTTTTATTACAGAAATTATTTTTTCAAAACAGCAAAAAATCATCTTTAAAAGGATGTAATCTTCGAAATACGCAAATAAAATAGTCACAAGGCTAAAATCGTTTATCTAATTAATTTAATTTATTTATATACTAGATTTAGATATCGATTGGATTATCTTCATGGGTCATGAAGTATTTGAGTGTTTATATCCAATTATAAGTTTTTTTTATAATTATAAATAGATAAATAAGGGTGTGGCGACTTAGTGAAGTGGTGGAGTTGTCGCACCCCCAGATGGCAGGTCTAGAGTTCGAATTCCACAGATGACGTTTTCAAAAAATAGCCCTGTGATACGGTTAATGGCTATTCAACGATCGGTAGGATTTAGAAATCTGTAATCTTGGACACACTATCTAGAATGGGAACCTTGGCATAATAAACTCGAGATACCGAAAGAATCAAAAACCTGTTTGGCAAGTCCCGAGTTAGGAGGTAGCATGATCTTCAATGGTACTACAGGAGTACTGAATTTGAAACTGGAGACTGAGATCGGAGAACCAAGCGACCAGGTCTTTAAGTAAGGGGACATACTAGCTGAACCACCAGGTTACCAAAACTAGAGAAAAAGGATATGTACTCTGGAAGCATGTACCAAGAAAAGGAAGACCATATAGACACCTAAAAACTAGATGAACTGACCCTTCCAGGTTGCTAGCTGGAAGTAAGAAAGAGACCAATAAAGAATCTGGGAAAGAAAAAAAGTTCGAATGTGGGTGCTAGAGTTGTGCAAACCTAATGCAAGGGCAGGAGTACATAACAACTACTAAAATAAGAAGGTTGTGGTTTGAGATACGGATCGGGTTACAGCAGTATTCTAAAAGATAGCTTGAGACATGAACTCGGTAATAGCAACACAACAGGTACTAGATTAGGAAGAAGTTACCGAACATGCAGATGAATACATATGTGGGACATATACCACTCTGTTAGGTTTACTTTGAGGATAAAATAGTTCTAGGTAGAGTGTGAAATCTATAGATGTTGCAAAATCTAGCATATAAATAGTGAGTTACATCTTGGTTAGGTAAGAAATAACAGGCCAGTTGTGATCAGAGAGTTTAAATAGATAACCCTCTAGTTGGGTTGCAGGTATAGCAGCTAGTGTAGAATCTTGGGCAGACTACTTAAATAGGCAACCAAAAGTTGCAAGTATGGCTAGTCATACTCTTACTTGTAAAAGCCAGAGAGCTTAAATAGGTAATCTCCTAGTTAGATTGCAGGTATGGTGGCTAGTGTAGAACTCAGGCAGACTACTTAAATTAGATGCCCAAAAGGTGTACGTGTGGCTAGTTGTATCCTCGTGAATCTGATGTAATACTGTAACTATCTGAAATAAAGCTCATGCCAATGGCCTAAGTGGTCACCTTTAATATTAAAAAAAAAAAATAAAATAAAAGAAAAGAAATTTAATATGTATAAAAACATAGCTACTTTATTTAACCAATAAAATAACTAACAATGTAAAAGAAATAAGACAATAAATAGGTGAGAATTCAAAGGCTATTGAAGTTTAAGCTGCTCAGGGAAAAAGTAAAGGCTTTAAATATATATTTCAAAGGGAAGTACTATCTAAGCTTCTATCTTTTCATTGGTTAGTTCTAGTTTTTTTTTTTAAAAGAGGTCATTTCTTCATTCTTTTATTTCATGTTAATATATGATTTACAATTTTTTATAAATGATACATTGATCTTTTGTGGAAGAGGGAATAGAGCTAAAGCTATGCTAATTTACTCCAAATCTAAATTTTAGCTAGATAGGCCATAACCTCTAGACTGTGTTATTTATTTGTATTGGGAAGTGATTGTGTTCTATATAGTTAGTTATCTATCTATTGTAATTTAGTTGTTGTTTAGAAGTATTGTTTAGATTATTGTTATTATGATTTTGTGCTATTGTGGGTGTTTGGTTTAGGTTCAGGTGGTTTTGTATAGGTAAACTCTGTGTTGTATTATTGTGATCGTGTATACTTATTCTTGATGGAACCTATATTTGGTCATTAATATTCTTTATTATAAAGTGGTGAAGCCTAGTAGTGTTGTTAGTTGTTAATGTATTTTGGCTTATTAGAAAAAGAGTATCTATAGTTATGACCCTAATAGGAATTTGTTCATTTATGTGTTTGTTTATAAAGTTAGCTATAAGGTATTATTGCTTTTTTTTTTTTTTTTTTTTAAAAGAGGTCTTTTCTCTATTCCTTTATTTCAAAATATATAATTAAATACAATTTGTACAAATTTATACATTAAACGAAAGGGAGTAGAAGTTAGGGCTCAGGTTTACCCTCGACCTATTCTTAGCTAGAACGGTCGAAAACCTCTAGGCTATGTAATTAAGAAGTGGGGATATAGAATTATTGTAAATGAATTGGTTAATCCATGCAACGAATTGTCTATCTGTTAAACTGAGGGGAGTATCATTTACTAAGGGGGTAATAATAATTAGAGGTTTTGGAGTGGATTGTTGTATACAAGTTCGGCTTGGTTTCCATATTTCTTCATGTATGCTTTTGGTGATGGTGTGGTATATTTGTGAGATTACCGTATTGTTTTGGAAAGATAGCCCTAATGTTGTGGGTGTTGTTGAACCAATGATTCTGATAGGGATTTGTTTTTTTATATGAATTGTAATAAAATCTTGTATAAACTCGTGGGTCGTAGGTGTGTTTATTTCATTTGCTTGGCACACTTTGGTTATTGCTTTATGTATAATTTCGTCAATATTAGTTGTATTGTGCGGACAGGTGAGCATGTGAACTGTATCTTCAAGTATTTGGGGACATTTCGCACAGAAAGGGTTTGGGTGTGTTGATGAGTTTCTGTGGTAAAGATGTAAGTGAGTTGGTAACTCAGAGGTTAGTAGTTTTACTTTAAAGGTTTTTAGAGCTGCTTTGTTTGGACAAGTATTTCGACCAAGAGGATTATCCTGATAGTTTAGGTAGTCGAAAGTTAG
>CAJVPU010000611.1:0-16459 GCA_910591775.1 Dentiscutata heterogama | reverse complement strand
AAATTTAAATGTAATAGTAAATAAGTATTTATGTTCTTGATTTGTGAACTTGTTTTTAATTCTATTGATTAATAAATATTTATACTTACTTACTGAATAAAATGAATTTAAACATAATAGTAAATAAGTATTTATGTTCTTGATTTGTGAACTTGTTTTTAATTCTGTTGATTAATAAATATTTTTTATACTTACACACTGAATAAAATGAATTTAAACATAATAGTAAATAAGTATTTATATTATTGATTTGTGAACTTGTTTTTAATTCCATTAATTAATAAATATTCTTTATACTCACCTACTAAATTAATGCGAATAAAATAAATTTAAACATAATGGTAAATAAGTATTTATGTTTTTAATTTGTAAACTTGTTTTTAATTCTATTGATTAATAAATATTCTTTATACTCACAAACTGAATTAAATAATTAATGCGAATGAAATAAATTTAATGTAATAGTAAATAAGTATTTATGTTCTTGATTTGTAAACTTGTTTTTAATTCCATTGATTAATAAATGTTCTTTATACTCACTTACTAAATTAATCTGAATGAAATGAATTTAATTATAATGTAAATAAGTATTTATATTCTTTATTTGTGAGCTTGTTTTGCTGTTTTAACTCTATTAATTGATAAATGTTCTTATACTCACATGCTGAATAAAATGTTTAATGTGAATAAAATGAATTTAAATGTATTGGTAAATAATTATTTATGTTCTTGATTTTTGAACTTGTTTTTAATTCTATTGATTAATAAATATTCTTTATACTTCCATTCTAAGTAAGATGATTATTGCAAATGAAATAAATTTAAATGCAATAGTAATAAGTATTTATGTTCTTGATTTGTGAACTTGCTTTTAGTTCTATAAATTAATAATGTTCTTTATACTTATGAGTAGGGGTCTGCAAGTAGACATGCTGGGTATATTGGCACCAGGCCATACACTAGTACCTTATGCCATGCTCATGTCTAAAGCACAAAAATACCAGGTATTATTGTGAGCATAGATACAAATACTAGGTATTTTATGGGTATAAGCACAATATACCAGGCACTATTATAGCATGGCACAATATGCTAGGCAAAAAGGTACTAGGCACAAGTGCCGGGCAAAGTGCCAGGCAAAGTGCCAGGCACAATTAATTAATAAATATTAAATTTTTGTGCCTGTGCTCATGCCTATGCCAAATCTTTGTGCCAATACCCATACACATGCCAAATTTTTGTACCTATGCCTATACCTATGTCAAATTCTTATGTTTATGCCCATGCCTGAATCTTCATATCTATACCCATGCCTGTGCCTTTTGTTAAGCACAAGCACGAGCCCGGTTTGCAGACCCCTATAGATGACCTTCAATTCTCATATATTCTTTATAAAAGATACTCTTCCTACTCTAACTTCTGTTATATTTGTCAACAACCTATTAATACACTTCACTAGATATTCTGTCCTTTCCCTAGCCCAATACTAAAACTCCTTAATATATCTCTACAATATATTTTAACTTTTAGTAAACTTCAAATTTTATATATCCAAATACAATATTTTCTTAGCCAAATTAAAAATCTTGATAGTCTATAAATTTATACTTTATATTTAAACTATCATTGTTTTCTACAATTACTAGTCTTGTTTTAACTAATATTATAAACACTATAAAAAACTATATCTTCTCTAACAACTTGGCCTATTCTCTTACTATTTAATTTCTTCTTCATTTTAATTAACAAATTTATACAAATATCTGGATTCATTACTGCACTTTAAAATCATAATCTAATCTTGCTTCAAACAATCATAGCAATATTACTCTTGTCAATTCTACTATACTCATTTTAAGCTCAACACCTTTTTTTAAAAATTCTTTTAATTTATCTACATTTAATATATATAACAAATTAAAAATTTGATACTCTAACTGAATTAAATTCTTTTTACACCCTTCTCTTATTTTTACTTACTTTTAATCTAGATAAGCCTTGGCTACTCTGGTAGATTTAGGCCACAGATAAGTATTTAGTTTACTTAAATATGTAAGTTTTTATTATCATGGTGAAGCATAGTGTTAATTAAACATGGTGAAGGCCCTTAATAATGTTACACAATCCTCTCCAAAATACCAGACGGGTAACCACGTACTTGCACGTGGGTGTCTGTCATGGTCATTTTGGCTGCTTAGAAAAGCCAGAACGGGTCCTCGGATAAACCACATCCGGATAAACCTTTCGGATCTACACCTCCCATCCACCCTTTGGTGAGCGACTTTTTGAACGTATCACACCCCATTTTCTGAATCTATCCGATAGTAAAAAGTCATGGAAAAATAGTTTATCCACCCGGATAAACTCAGATTTAATTAGTGAGCAACTTTTTGACAGAGCGCGATGAATATTTTTAAAAAATCATAGTAGATGTGATACGAATTTAATTTGAAAGCAATTTTTTAAACACTAATTAACAATTATTGAGCGATTTTTGAAAGGGTGTAACGAATAAGCATCGGGTGTTATCGTATAATATGTTGTTTTATATTTGAAGTTAGGTTAACACATTTCAGACAAAAACTCATCAAGATATCGAATTTTTTTGTCGACTCTTGTGTAAAACTGTCATTTTGAAGAATGCCCAATGTATAGCGATCCTTTATGGAAAACCCCACTATGTCACTCTCAAGACATGTAATAACAAAACTTTTAGCATGAAGGTTCAGCTACTTGAATCTCAATTTTTAGGTGAAACAGATGCGAACTCGCGGAGATATCACATTATAAGTAAGGCTAAGCGAATCTAAAACTATTTTTTTACAGATATAAATAATATTAACTTGAGCTAAATTAATTTTATTTACTATATAGGTAAGAATTTATTCGCAAAGATATTCACGTTTTTGTCTTTGTTTCGCTCATACGTTTTCGTAAAATTGCCATTTCAACTTCAATCGATCAGATGACCGTTTTCTCTAAATGAAACACACTTTATCTCTAATAAAAGTTATTCGGACGGTTTTCAAGAGCTAGGATCTCAATTTTCAGCTTAATTGCGTGTATATTCGTCAAATCATCGATGTTTTTTTAATAAGAACTAATGACAAATTTTTTTATTTTTGTTTGTAGGAACGTATCAATCAATTTGATAACAACAGTAAAATGAAACATGTTGTACGATTCTAACAAAGGTTTTAGAAATGGCATTCAAGAGTTCGCCTGTGAGATTTCAGATCAAACGGATAAAAACTCATGGAGATATTGTATTTTTACGTTTTAGTTCAGTTAGATGTTTCTACGTTTTTGATAAAAGTGATGAAAAAATCACGGTACCATTGTGAGATTTTTACAAGTTCAGTCTAAAGATGCAACTGCGTGTTAACAAGACTTATGGCTAACATACTCAAATTATGCCTGATGAAATTTGAAGAATTTTGAACAAAGATTCATAAAGTTATTACATTTTTCATTCTTATTATCTATATTCATTAATCTAATATAATTAAAATTGCCGTTTCAACTTCAATCGATCAGATGACTGTTTTCTCTAAATGAAACACACTTTACGGTTATTTTGAGATAAGGCTCAATTTTCTGATTAAAATAAATCACCGAACGAGCAAAATTATATACTATATTTCTAACAAAAGCTGAATTCAGCTTTTGTTATAATAAAGCATTTAGGCCTGATTAAACTTTGATCAGGCTCAAATGCTTTTTTTTTCTTAACTTTACTATAACAAAAGCTGAATTCAGCTCTTGTTAAAAGTAACTTTTAGCGTGAAGATTCACTACTTGAATCTTGTAAATGTTGCAAATTTGTTGATTTCACATCTGGGAAAAAAGTGAATTGAATTTTTTATTTTTATTTATTAAATTTAAACTCAATAATTGATTTATCATTGAAATACAGGTTATACTTAAAAATATCACAATTAGAAAATACAAAACTTGGAACACCGTTATTATACTCACAATGAAACAACTCTTTTATTTCGCATTACTCTCAAAACTATAGTTTTTTAAATCATTAATAAACTTAAAATTATTTAAATTACTGTGTAATCATAATTACTAAGCTATACTTATTAATTAAATATTCGCATTCTCCTTATTGAGATGATGGCTTTCTTCATTTTGCTTTTTTATAATTTCTTGGCGTGTTAAAAATGATCGACTTTGACTACTAGCATACTCATCGGTCATTTCTATGGGACACTTTAAGAAGAGTTAACTCAGTGATTATCACAAATTATCACCCTCGATATAATCACATATCAATTTTTATTGGTCAAAAATATCAGGTGATACCAATTACATATACTGTGTTACTATAATAATAAGCGATAATCTAAAAGTCGTATAAAACTGAAATAGTGCGTTAGTAATTAATACTAAAAAATAGTTTTTCTGCTGCTTACATAAGGTATTCTTTCGTTAATAAATCTATTGGTGGTTTTAGATAGCTCTTTTAATATGATTAACTAATAACTGAAGTGGTGTATAAATCTTTGCGATTAGTTAAAAAAACAACTTGTTAAAATATTATCAAGCGAAAGGTAGATTCTAAAATAGTCTGCATCTTGAGAATTTATTTATTGAAATGATAAATCGGTTAGCTTATTCAATTTTCGACTATTTATTGCAGGAAGTCCTTGAAAATATCCTTTTTCTTTTTTTTTTTTTTTGAAATTTGAGTGCCGTAAAGAGAAACCTATAATTTTTCATTTAACAAGAATTACAGGTTTTCTCTTTGCATCACTCATTTATTATATTTTTTTTTGTTTGTTTTAGAAATCACTAATTGTAGCTTTTTTATTATTAAGTGTATAGTTTTCTTCATAAAGCCAATTCTCAGCCTTTCAGCTACTGCTGCACTTCGTTCTTGAAGAATTATTTAATATTGCATGATCACAATTGTTGAAAATCATGTATTGTGAATAGGTTTGTGGTTTCTAAAATATGTTTTATATATAATGATTTTAAAGTTTATAAGAGCTTTATAACGATATTGTCATTAAGCATCCAAGTATAGTTTTTAATTATAAGGACTTTACGAATCATTCTAAGCAAAGCTCTGGTCTTCTTTCCAAAACCTAATAATTTGCAAATGGGTGAATAGAAAATTTGAGATTAGGTTATTTGATAGAAAATTACTCGAACCTCAACTTGGATTCTAATTCTCCTCAATGGTTTGATGAAAATTTTTATCCGTAAACCTACTCTCAAAAATAGCCTATCTATATCTGGTACTTTTAAATTTCTAGCAGGTATAATATTAAAAAGTTATATCTATTATTACAGTTTTACAAGGAAATTAGAGTACTATAAAATCTGGACGCGTGTATCCCATGTGGTGTACTCTTGCTATTTTGATATATAAGTCTTATATACGTTATATGTATTATCACAGATAAATATAGTAAAATATATTGTCTCTATATGGCGTACCTATATAGAGGTATCCCAGGTACTAAATTGGTAATGAGAATACTCAGGGTATACGCATCCAAATTTTATGGTATTCAATTTAGAAGTATTTTGGTTTGTATAAAAATTTATTATATTTTATCAAGGGTCTATAGCAATACAATACAAAATTTTATTGAAAGGTAATTTTATTTTTTATAACTAGTTATTTTATATATAATTTAAAAATACTAATAAAATTTATTATTTACTCCACACGTAGGACTTTTGGACCACTATAGCAATAGAAGCTTGATACTGTATTATGGAACGATCTAAAAATTATAAGGCATTAATTAAAATTTTATTTTTATTTTTATTTTAATTAAGAAACACTAATTACCTCTTCTAAATTTTTACCATATAATACAATATACTCTACGAGCTTATTAAATGCATCACAGTTATCTTTGATAAAATGTTATCTCTATATATATTCCAAGAAATAAGTATCATATAATTCTTTAACAGTTCCGTACCATGGAAGAGAAGCCTTTACTGAATGCCAATTTGATTCGATTGTATTAGTATAGACCCCTTTTCAGGATCCTTAAAATACTTCGAATGATTAACCTTATCATGCTTCCATCCATATTTTTCAAAATCCTTGGTTTGGTAAGCTGCCCAGCAGTCACTATATATTGTTGTTCCTTTTTCCACATACTCTTCCAAAATTTTTAATAACATTTCTTTTGATCGATCTGGTACTGATACTAAAAACATCTTATCTGATCCCCTTTCGACTCCACCAAAGACCCATTGCTCTTCTACTTTCTTATCTTTATTATACTTACATTTTCTAAATTTACTTTCATCAATTTCGACAATTTTTTCTTCACCTCCGATTTTTTATTTTGGTTTATTAATGCTATGCAGCAGATGTCATAACAAAAATTGTACCAATCGACCATCGATACAGTACTAACATCAGCTTCTAATGCAGCAAATTGTTGGGGCAGTTTATGAGACCAACAAAACATAATTTTGGCAATTTGTGCAAGGGATAGCTTAGATTTTGTCAACCATGTTCTTGTTCTTAAAGTTGTAGCATGACCACAAGCTGTTCTTGAAGTACAGGCTCATTTACAATTATCACCACGGGATTTATCTTTTGTCTTGCACATTGAACTTTGACATTTAGAACAGGTACGTGTTTTAGGAAGAATTTCAAGTTCTTCAAAAAATTTAACAGCATTTTCTATTTCTTGGGTGTTAAAATAAATATCATCATAAGTTTTTATTAAAATAGGTGATTCGAGCGATTGCTAAACTGGAGGCAAAAGAATTTTTTCGATGTTTTTTGCCATTATTTTATGATAATTTGGCAAGTTATTTAAATAAGCAGAGATGTTATTAGTAGAAAATTCAAGAAAATTAGATCAGAACTTGTCAAGAAGCATAAGCAATTTTGTTATTTTTAATGTTAAATTTTTTTTATTATATTTAAATCTTACAAATTGCTCTTTTTATAAGAAATAGATTGAGCTACAAATATACAATGGGTTTTGAAGATATATTAATGAGGGTCAGAAATATAAATTATATAATTTAGTATGAATAAATAAAATCACACTAAATCACATAATTTTATACCATTATATCAGTATATTAAAGTTCGAATAAATTAATTTTTAATTATGTGTTAAAGTGCGAAACAAATTAATTTTTAATAGTGTGTTAAGCATGAAATAAATTTTAGTAGAATGTTAAAGTGCGAAATAAATATATTTTTAGTTGTTAAAGTATAAAAAATGATATAGCATATTTTACAAATACTACAACCATTCTTATCATATAAATTCCATTTTCTGGTTTGAGTTATTAATATAAATATTGTATCGCGAAATTAGTATCTTATAGCTTATTTTCCCGGGAGCATAATTGAAACTTAGGGAAAAATATAAATAAATAAATAAATAAATAAATAAAGATGTACATTAATTATGATAATACGATCGTTGCTAGCATATTTTACAAATACTGCATGCATTCTTATCGCATAAATTCCATTTCTTGGTTTGAGTTAGTAATATAAATATTGTGTCGCGAAACTAGTATCTTATAGTTTATTTTTCTGAGAGCATAGTTGTAACTTAGGGGTAAAATATAAATAAATAAATAAAGATGTATATTAATTATGATAATACGATCGTTGCAGCATATTTTATAAATATCACACGCATTCTTATCATATAAATTCCATTTCCTGAGTTATTAATATAAATATTGTGTCGCAAAACTAGTATCTTATAGTTTATTTTTCCAGGAGCATAATTGTAACTTAGGGTAAAATATAAATAAATAAATAAAGATGTACATTAATTATGATTATATGATCGTTGCGCTAGCATAAATAACAAGAGATGTAGTTATAGAAGTTATAAGATAATGATAATATTTCTAACAGTTTTTTTTTATTACTGCTTGTCCTCATAATAATACTATTTAAAAGAGTTTAGTTAGCAAGAATACAAGCAACAATACTAAAGATACAAAAAAATAAAAATAAAAAGAATGAGTTACTAGTTATACTTGCAAATCATGCCCAAGTTAGTCATTCTAAAATCTTACTCAAGTATGTATTTAATTGAAAAAAAAAGTGGTCTTTGTCTTTCCAACATTTCCAGTCTAATTTGGACAAAAACAAACCACAGCGTCAGTTTGTGTTTATTTGTAAATCACCTTTTACCTTTATTGAACTATTGAATCAAAGGTAATTTACTACTATATAAACAAGAACCAATGCTGGGGTTTGCTTTTGTCTGAATTATGTCGGAAAGTGATTTTAAAGTCATGTGATCATCTGACATTTGTTTACATTTTTGGCCAATCAAAATTGCTATGTGATTATATCGAGGGTGATAATTTGTAATAATCACTGAGTTAACTCTTCTTAAATCTTCCTGCGCCAAAATTTGCCAATATTTTCAGATTTCTGTGTGATGGGCGATCATTTGATGAACACAGTAATTTGAAAAGCACTGTAAATAAAAATTGTACCTGGGCCAATTTTACCATAATGCAGGCTTATTTTATAAAAATTTCTATTTTTGTAATGAAAAGTCAAAAGGTTAATTCTGGCCAGAAATTAGTAAACAATTATGTAATGCGGGCCAGAATTTGAAGATCCTCAGCCGTTAGCCAATCAAAATCGAGATATGCCATGACAATTTTGTTGCGGCAGCTATAGGGGTTTTAATCGGTCCTAATCAGTCCTGAGATGATTTGACAAATTGCTAATCCCAGAAATGTGTAATCACTTATCTCCAATAAGTAACCTACCTTAAAACATCTCTGGGAAGAACTTTTATTAACAACATTTGTTAAAAAAATCATCTTAAAAATTAGAAATTTGCTTGGGAACGATGCCAACTAAATCAGCCCTAAGACAGATTTGGTTGGCATCGGTTCCAAGAAAATTTCTATCTTTTAAGATAATTTTTTTAACATACATTGTTAATAAAAGTTCTTCCCAGAGATGTTTTAAGGTAGGTTACTTATTAGATATAAGCAATTACACATTTCTGGGATTAGAAATTTGTCAAATTATCTTAGAACTAATTAGAACCAATTAACACCTCTAGGCAGCTATGATTAATAGTGCGATTTCCTGCTGCGTAGCAGTCTAGAGAGTTATTTGTATAACAAGGGCAGCTGTGCAGCATGTGACGTCATGCAGAATTAGTTTGATCGTATACAACAAGTTTAAACAGCCTATTTAAACCTCCAATAATAAAATTTTTATTTATTAGTCGTCAATAGATCTAATTTTTACCAGTCTTACTAGCTTAAAAATCTCTTGAATTAAATTTGCAAAATAAAAAAAAAATTAAAAATTGGTTTGAATACTTCAATTATTATATTGCTAGCAGCCATCATCTTACTAAATGACACATCCTTAGCAGTTAGTAATCTAATATTTTTTTTAAATAAACTATATAAACAAAAATATAAACAAAAGTTTTAATAAGTTATATAAAAAATATTTTAAGCAAAAGTTTAGTAAGTAATATAAAAAAAATAATTTAAGCAAAGGTTTAGTAGGTTATAGATTCAGCAAAAATTTTTTTATTATACAGATCAACAAAATATAGAGTAATAATAAAACTTTTTGTTCAAATTACTTATTAAACCTTTGCTCAAATTACTTATTAAACCTTTGTTCAAATTATTTTTTTATATAACTGGTAATTTTAAATTTTTAGCAGATATAATATTAAAAAGTTATATCTATTATTACAGTTTTACAAGGAAATTAGAATACTATAAAATCTGGACGTGTGTATCTCATGTGGTGTACTCTTGCTATTTTGATACATAAGTCTTATATATGCTATATGTATTATCACATGTAAATATAGTAAAATATAGTCTCTATATGGCATACCTATATAGAGGTATCCCAGGTGCTAAATTGGTAATGAGAATACTCAGAGTATACGCATCCAAATTTTATGATATTCAATTTAGAAATATTTTGGTTCATATAAAAATTTATTATATTTTATCAAGGGTCTATAGCAATACAATACAAAATTTTATTGAAAAGTAATTTTATTTTTTATAACTAGTTATTTTATATATAATTTAAAAATACTAATAAAGTTTATTATTTACTCTGCACGTAGGACTTTTGGACCACTACGGCAATAGAAGCTTGATACTGTATTATGGAACGATCTAAAAATTATAAGGCATTAATTAAAATTTTATTTTTGTTTTTATTTTAATTAAGAAACACTAATTACCTCTTCTAAATTTTTACCATATAATACAATATGCTCTATAAGCTTATTAAATGCATCATAGTTATCTTTGATAAAATGATGTCTCCACATATATTCCAAGAAATAAGTATCATATAATTCTTTAACAGTTCCGTACCGTGGAAGAGAAGCCTTTACTGAATGCCAATTTGATTCGATTGTATTAGTATAGACCTCTGTTTCAGGATCCTTAAAATACTTCAAATGATTAACCTTATCATGCTTCCATCCATATTTTTCAAAAACCTCAGTTTGGTAAGCTGCCCAGCAATCACTATATATCATTGTTTCTTTTTCCACATACTCTTCCAAAATTTTTAATAACGTTTCTTTTGATCGATCTGGTACTGATACTAAAAACATCTTATCTGATTCCCTTTCGACTCCACCAAAGACTCATTGCCCTTTCACTTTCTTACCTTTATTATACTTATGTTTTCCAAATTTACTTTCATCAATTTTGACAATTTTTTCTTTACCTTCAATTTTTTTATTTTGGTTCATTAATGCTATGCAGCAGATGTCATGACAAAAATTGTACCAATTGACTATCAATACAGTACTAACATCAGCTTCTAATGCAGCAAATTGTTGGGGCAGTTTATGAGACCAACAAAACATAATTTTGGCAATTTGTGCAAGGGATAGCTTAGATTTTGTCAACCATGTTCTTGTTCTTAAAGTTGTAGCATGACCACAAGCTGTTCTTGAAGTACAGGCTCATTTACAATTATCACCACGGGATTTATCTTTTGTCTTGCACATTGAACTTTGACATTTAGAACAGGTACGTGTTTTAGGAAGAATTTCAAGTTCTTCAAAAAATTTAACAGCATTTTCTATTTCTTGGGTGTTAAAATAAATATCATCATAAGTTTTTATTAAAATAGGTGATTCGAGCGATTGCTAAACTGGAGGCAAAAGAATTTTTTCGATGTTTTTTGCCATTATTTTATGATAATTTGGCAAGTTATTTAAATAAGCAGAGATGTTATTAGTAGAAAATTCAAGAAAATTAGATCAGAACTTGTCAAGAAGCATAAGCAATTTTGTTATTTTTAATGTTAAATTTTTTTTATTATATTTAAATCTTACAAATTGCTCTTTTTATAAGAAATAGATTGAGCTACAAATATACAATGGGTTTTGAAGATATATTAATGAGGGTCAGAAATATAAATTATATAATTTAGTATGAATAAATAAAATCACACTAAATCACATAATTTTATACCATTATATCAGTATATTAAAGTTCGAATAAATTAATTTTTAATTATGTGTTAAAGTGCGAAACAAATTAATTTTTAATAGTGTGTTAAGCATGAAATAAATTTTAGTAGAATGTTAAAGTGCGAAATAAATATATTTTTAGTTGTTAAAGTATAAAAAATGATATAGCATATTTTACAAATACTACAACCATTCTTATCATATAAATTCCATTTTCTGGTTTGAGTTATTAATATAAATATTGTATTACGAAATTAGTATCTTATAGCTTATTTTCCTGGGAGCATAATTGAAACTTAGGGGAAAATATAAATAAATAAATAAATAAATAAAGATGTACGTTAATTATTATAATACGATCGTTGCTAGCATATTTTACAAATACCACACGCATTCTTATCGCATAAATTCCATTTCTTGGTTTGAGTTAGTAATATAAATATTGCATCACGAAACTAGTATTTTATAGCTTATTTTTCCAGGAGCATGATTGTAACTTAGGGGTAAAATATAAATAAATAAATAAAGATGTACGTTAATTATGATAATACGATCGTTGCTAGCATATTTTATAAATACCACACGCATTCTTATCATATAAATTCCATTTCCTAAGTTATTAATATAAATATTGCATCGCGAAACTAGTATCTTATAGCTTATTTTCCCAGGAGCATAATTGTAACTTAGGGTAAAATATAAATAAATAAATAAATAAAGATGTACATTAATTATGATAATACGATCGTTGCGCTAGCATAAATAACAAGAGATGTAGTTATAGAAGTTATAAGATAACGATAATATTTCTAATAGTTTTTTTTTATTACTGCTTGTCCCTATGATAATACTATTTAAAAGAGTTTAGTTAGCAAGTATACAAGCAACAATACTAAAGATACAAAAAAATAAAAATAAAAAGAATGAGTTACTAGTCATACTTGCAAATCATGCCCAAGTTAGTCATTCTAAAATCTTACTCAAGTACGTATTTAATTGAAAAAAAAAGTAGTCTTTGTCTTGAAAATCACTTTCCGATATTTCCAGTTTAATTTGAACAAAAACAAACCACAGCATCAGTTTGTGTTTATTTGTAAATCACCTTTACCTTTATTAAACTATTGAATCAATAAAAGTAAAAGGTAATTTACTACTATATAAACAAGAACTGATGCTGGGGTTTTCTTTTGTCCGAATTATGTCGGAAAGTGATTTTAAAGGCATGTGATCATCTGACATTTGTTTACATTTTTGGCCAATCAAAATTGCCATGTGATTATATCGAGGGTGATAATTTGTGATAATCTCTGAGTTAACTCTTCTTAAATCTTCCCATTTCTATAACCTCTACAGGTTTTTGAACAAAATAATTATCATCAAGCATCATACGAGAATTTGGTATATTTACATCATCATGATCTGAATCATTTAGAAATTTTTTGATTCGACGCTTCAATCACTTGTTAGGTTTTCTTTTTGCTGCAGTAGTGCTAGATTCGGCCATTGACTGTTGATGGCTATAGTCGAAATCATCATCAAAATACGTTTCAGATTCAGATTCAGATATATGTTCTTAAGATCTTTTTCCTAGTGTGGTCGAAGATAAAACTAATTGTGATTGTTGTAAAAGTTTCTGCTTATAGTTAGAAAGTTTATGGCATTTGGGATAATCGCGTAGATAGTTTTTCTTGAATTCGGGAAAGTGGCGACACCAGTACACCTGATCTGACTTAATAATTACTTCACCATCTTGATTTTTATTAAGCTCTTAAATAATGGTTCTCAACTCTTCACATATATACTCGCTCTCATCATATTTAATGTCCCAAAGCATGTTGCAGAAATCTTCCTCTGAGCCTTTGTGAAATATGAGCTCAGTAGTGTGCTGATCTAGCTCGTCATGCCACATATCTCTAAACTCGATAATATAATCCAAGCATTGGTAGAATTGTTCCCAATCACATTGAGTTGATGTCTCATCGTTTATATTAACTCAACGAAAATTGAATGCTTCTTCTGGTGATTTGTGAGAAGTCATAAAAACATACTTGGCAAGGAAAGGCACAAATGTTTTGCCTTTTTGCTTAACATTCTCTGGAGTATCGTTTAAATATTTAACAACATCATTCCAATCAAGCACCAAATACCACTCATCAAAAAGAACAATTTTATATTTATCGTAGCCATCCCACCAACTTGACTCTGATTTCTGCTTCTTAGGTTTTGAGTATAACTCGTTGAAAAATAACTTTTGAACAAGGTTAGATTTACCTGCACTACCATCGCCATAAAAGTAAAAAGTTACTGGCTGCCAGAAACGTCTTATAGATTTATTTAAAATTTCTTTTTGGCGGTTATTAATATAATCTAAATCCTGGAATGATCGATAAAAATGCTGCGGCACCAACTTTACCGGATCTGCTAATATATCTTCTGTTGTAAGATTTTCTCAAATGATATTTTCAATCCATTGATCATCTTCTTTCTTAATATCTAGAAATTTAGCCGGTGCAGATAAAAAGCGATAGGTTCTGAACTCCCAAGGTCCGATTTCTTGCCCATTAATAACCCAGCACGCACAAGTACATTTTTCAATACACTCAACCGTGAAAAGGTTACAAATCTTGCTTCGATTCATAAAATCACAATGACAATCTTTAGCATGAAAAGGATCCTTACAATGATTCCATGGCTTCATACTATATACCTGATTATGATCAGAATTACCCAATAATTTTTTTGGAAAACTCATCGAATTATGACTAAACATATCCTTGGCTAATTTAACCATTTGTTGTTCTTTAAATTGAAAAAAGCATTGTTCGTGAAACTGCTCTTTATCAGTTGACTCCGGCTGACCAGTTGAATATGTGATACCCTTTGCTTGCAATCGCACATATTCTTCTTGAGTTCGTGGAAGAACACGTTTGTACTCAATACCATATTCGTGGCATGAAGAACAAACAAGATCATTACACTGATGTAATTTACAACAATTTTCGCAATTATTATCCCTACAACGCCAGTGATTATTTTGGCATTTAGCACATAAAGGAACCTTACCAGTTTTAGAAAACTGCTCTTCACAAATCTGTTTATCCTTCTTAGTAAAATTTTTCTTACATTTAAATCTATTTACACATAGAATATAGTAGAATACTGTGGCCATGATTTGGCGAAATCTATGGTCTTTCCCCATTTATTTTTCACTCAAGAGAAATTACAGACTTTATATAGTTTTTATTACTAATCTTTTTTTTTTATCAACATGTATACACGTCACTTATAAAGTTGTAATCTAATTACTTACTAACTTAAAATAGTAAAAATTCAATTACTATAATTGGAATTGTACATTTTTCAAATACAAATATTCACCAATCAAAATTATTAAAAAAAATAAAGATTATGATTATTATATTTTAACAAAAATAACAATTTGTTAACGTCCAAAATCATCTTGCTTTTCTAATTACTAAATAGAACGAGCAAAATTATATACTATATTTCTAACAAAAGCTGAATTCAGCTTTTGTTATAATAAAGCATTTAGACCTAATTAAACTTTGATCAGGCTCAAACGCTTTTTTTTTCCTAACTTTACTATAACAAAAGCTGAATTTAGCTCTTGTTAAAAGTTTAATATAGAGTGTACATTATTTTGGGATGCTCATGGGCATCATTTTGAAATTATATATACTATTTTTAAGGGTCCAATTTTCAAAACAACGCCTTATAATAGAACTTAATTTGAAATATTTCTTCAATTTTCAGCTTAATTGTGTGTATATTCGTCAAATCATCGATGGTTTTGTAATGAGAACTAATAACAAATTTTTTTATTTTTGTTTGTAGGAACATATCAATCAATTTAATAACAACAGTAAAATGAAACATGTTGTACAATTCTAAAAAGGTTTTAGGAATGACATTTGAGAGTTCGCCTGTGAGATTTCAGATCAAACGGATGAAAACTCGTGGAGATATTGTATTTTTACGTTTTAGTTTGGTTAGACATTTCTACGTTTTTGATGAAAGTGACGAAAAAATCACAGTACCATTGTAAGATTTTTACAAGTTCAGTCTAAAGATGCAACTGCGTATTAACAAGACTTATGGCTAACATACTCAAATTATGCCTGACTTGATTTAGAAGATATTTTGCAACGGGCACATAACAAAATATTTGCAAGTTAAAATATCAAGAAGTAAAAAGTTTTTAATCAATCGTTCTTACAAACCTCTTATCAAACAGTATAAATTCATTATTGAAAAAGACAACATTATAGATAAAAAGAGCAAAAAATTGCTGTTAGAATTACTGTATCCAGGAACAAATGTTGAAAACATTAAGTTTAAAAATGGTTGTAAATTTGATCTTTGCGATCTTAACATTAAAATAATAAACAAATAAACACATTTTTTTTATTACACTTAATATAATTTTTTATTAAATATTAAATATTGGTTGAAGAAGGGTTAAGTTTGTGAGATGTAAAGAAAATAAGGTTCAATGTTAGATATTTTGCAAACTTTAGTTTGCAAAATATATCACATCACCGAGGCGTTCGTCACATAATAGCAAAGTTACTGAAGAGTTTTTGCCATGCTTTTCTTGAAAAGCGCGTCCAGCAAAGCGACCCGGTAATTTCAAGGATAATATTAAATTATCAAGGGAGTGGTTGATTTTGTCGTCGTTTGTCACAACGATTTGGGACGAGACTGGGATCGAGCCGAATCGACGATGTCATCATCGATGACATCATAGACTTGAGCATCCTATATCAAAGTACGAACAGAGGCAAAATTACTTCAAATTCTTGTTTGTTTTCATTACAATTCCAAATTCACTTTCTAATCTCTGCATAATTTTTACAAGGTGAGGGGCTTCAATCCATGTGGAAAATGAAGATGCTTTATTATAACAAAAGCTGAATTCAGCTTTTGTTAGAAATATAGTATATAATTTTGCTCGTTCGGTGATTTAT
>CAJVPU010000610.1:0-16459 GCA_910591775.1 Dentiscutata heterogama | reverse complement strand
ATTATTTTGTCGTTATGCCATTCTGCTAGGTCGAATTCATTTTCTATGAGATCAGCTTTAAATCTTCTAATGTGTTGCACCCAGTCAGTAGTACGGTCGTCCAGTGGTCTAATCGTCTTTTTTCCAACTAGTTTGTCACGATATGATGGGATCGGCGTGGTGACTCGTGATGATATTGTGTTTATAGATTTTTGATCCTCAGGTTGTTCCTCTGTTGTTATGTATGGATTAGTATTAAACGTAGACATTGCACTAGATTGTAATAGTAGCTGTATGCGTTGTTCATCTGACATTGATGCTACATCTATTGGCCTTTGTGTGTTTATTGCGAGTGGCTCAGTTTGTGATTGTAGTACAGGCCCTTGAGTTTCTGGGTCCTTGGCTGGGTCCTTCTTGGTTTGTATAGTTTGTAGATCTATTTCTCGCGTGCTTTGATCATCGCAATCCATTTTCTGCATGGCGTGGGAATTTTCTCCCAAATCAGTATCTATGGCCATTTGTGTTTGGTATGACGTCATTTCTTGGCTGACGCTTGTGGAAGTGGTTTCCCCCACTTTTTTTTCTATTTTTTTTTCCTCAAAGAGGTTGTCGTCTTGCATACTCGTAGGGTTATGTCTTTGTTTTAGTTTCTTTTTTGTTGGAATTTCTTTCATAATATTGTGACTCACAAGGACAATACTGTTTGTAGTTGTTGTTGTTATATTACTGCCTCCTGTTTTTGTCACCGACCGAGTCGGCGACAAAACTGCTTGTATATTATCTGCTGCTGTCGAGCTTCTGTCTCTTTTCTTGGTACTCAACTTGTATCTGGCCCTTGGTTGATGTTCCTTACACCTAGAAGTGTAGTATCCCCTAAGGGATTAATTTTACTATAAGTTTTTCCCTTCTAACTGATGGTTTTTTAGGTTTATTTTTGCAATTTATTTGTTTACTTAATGTTTTGGGATCTATGGGAAAGAGTTACCAAATGTTTTTTTAGAGTTTTTTTTATTATATCGACTTTTTTTTAGTTTTTTTTTGTGAAGTCGATTGGGAATATAAATCAGTAATATTCTTCTGATTAATACGTCTTACTTTATTTCTAGTTGATGAATTATTTGAACCATAGCTTGTTATATCTATTCTTTTAGATAAACTACTAGCACTAAAGATTGAGGCCATTATCGTAGCATTGATAACCACTACACAATGAAAAACTTCACTTTTTATTATTTTAAGCAAATATAATTGCAAGTTAATGATCATCTGTATGTTGTTTTTTGAATATAGGATCTTTGCTATGAAAATGACCCTCCGAGGCTATGTTGATTTTGTGAATACAAATTAAATTTGCCAGCTATCTAGTAATCCAATTTAAATAAACTTTTTTTTAATTTGTAAATCTTAATAAAATCTACAAATTAAAAAAAAATTTATTCAAATCGGATAACTAGATGACTGGTAAATTTAAATTTTATTCACAAAATCAACATAGCCTCAGAGGGTAATTTTCATAGCAAAGATCCATATATCTAGATGGATAGATAGATATTATACGAGATGCATTTTATCTTATAGTTTCTATGGGCGTAATTTCAAATTATACGTTATTTTAATAAACTCAATTTTTTTTTTTTTGTGATAATAATATATGGTTTAGCTCTATAAAGGTTCTACTATCTTATTATCTTCTTTTGGAACTTTGGAGCAATATGATAAGTATAGATATTGTATATGTACATGCTTAAAGATTCTTTTAACAATCTATTATTTTCTATATTTGGAGTTTTGGGCAGGGCAATATGATAAGTATAGATACTGTATGTGCATGTGTTCAAAAGATTCTTTTAACAACAATTTTGACAATTATAACCTTTTTGAATTAGGAATACACACACAATGATGAATGAGTAGAGTGTTTAAAAAAGAAATTTTAACAATACTTGACATGATCAATTATTATCCTGATTATATAGATATAGGGAAAATGTATAGATAGAATATCCTTACTCTTCAAAGCTTGATCTTTTGTGAATTCGAGTATTATTGGCACTGCTTACAGTATCTCTGAAAATAATACTTCTCATAAATAAAACCTAGGTATTACTTCTTGAATAAGACCTGAAAATATAACTACATTGATTTATTACTATATAATATACTTCCCAAATTTAGTATATTAGTTCTTCATACAATACTTATAGGTACTATTTAGGTTTAAACATGAAGCTCTTGAATAAGACCTGGTATTGTAAGCAGTGGCCAATAGTAGTTTCTGAATTCCCTTAGATATAATTTATAGTTTTCTTGAATTGCTGTATTTTCTTTATTCTCAATTAAACATAAATTTAATTTGCTTAGAACTAGGTCAATATCGTATTATGAACTATAGTAAAATTACTAATATGCAACTTTTTTTTTTTTATATACATTTAATTTAGAAATTTACTATATAACTATTCTAACCCCTATTTTAATTTGTTAATTTGTATGTTTTTTACAATCGACATTTTCTTGATTGTACCAGAATACTGCAAAAGCTATATTTAGCTTTTGCTAAAAGCTTATACAAAATTAGAATCTAAATACAAGTGCAAAATAATACTTTATTAATCGTGCCCAACACCTACAGGATCTTAATTATTTTTATAGTTAGAATATGTAAGATCTTATGATAATGCACAATCGAATATAAAATATCTTTAAGCTTTACAATGGTATATTTTTTTAATTTTCTCTGTTTTACATAACGATAACTGATAAATTTTATAAACTAATCTATTTTTAGTAGCAGATAATGTCTGGATTAGCAAGGCTACTTGAATTATTTGAATAGCATGATAAGCAATTTATGTTTATCTAATAGCTTGGATAATCTTAGATACCCTAGTCATAATCGAGGGCAAAATATCAGGTTATGTTTGAATTGGTAAGCTTTTGCCAAGTTGCTTTATTTATTGTGCTTTTAAATTGCTGTGATTAGCAGATTGTATTTGGGAATCAGGAATTTTGAGTTAGTGATACAAATCAAAAATCGATTAGTTGGCTTAGTTGACAACTAATTGATTGAAAAATTTTTGGCAACTTATATTAAAATTGAATAAAAATTAAATAATCGTTTAGTTGACAACTAATCAAAATTTTTAACGATTTGTATCACTAGTACAATATTAAAATACAAATCAATAAGTAACCGAGTGAAAATATCCTGGTTTAATTAATTAATGGCAAAAAATTATTATTCCGGCACATGCTTTGGATGCACTAAGTATCTTTTTTGTACAACTTCTAAAACTCATTATAACTGTGAAAAAAAAATATATATCTAACAAAAAAAAATAAAAATAAAAATAAAAAAATATTTAAACCACAATAATAATTGTATATAAAAATTTAATTCACTAATTAATAATTTTATTCAACTAATCAATTAATTGATTAATCGACTAATCGATTAGTCGATTAATCGATTAATCGATTAATCAATTAATCAATTGGTCGATTAATCGATTAATCGATTAGTTGATTAATCGATTAATCGATTGGTCAACTAATCGATTAGTTGAAATAAAATTGATTAATTGATTAGTTGAATAAAATAGGTTGTCAACTAATTGATTAGAAAATTTTTGATGATTTGTAACACTAGCCCGGAAGTTGGCAGTATGGATTTATTTTGCATTTTTGGAAGATAAATAAATATTCTGGCTTTTATTAATTTATTGATTTTATTTAACTTTACTACATCGAGGCAAGACGTCATAAGATTATGAATTAGGATAAGTAATAATTGGTAATCGTTGATGTCATATGCAAAAGTTTGATTATGACTTTTTTTTTATATATGATTATTCATATAAAATAAAGAAGGTTTAGGATTAAAAAATAGGAGATACGGCAATTGAATTTATTTCAAACATTGATTAGTTGACTTAGTTTACAGGTAATAAGTAATCATTTTTGTAATTCGTGTGATTTGTGTTATAATTTTAGATATATAATAACATTTTATTTGTTATTTATAAGAATGTAAATATAAAATAATAGATAAGTATGTAAATATTTATAGATAAATGTATGAATATATATAATATTTGTTAAAACTATTTGTAGTAAAACTATCTATAATATTTAGAAAAGGCATAATCTGGTATGTTGAAGGGGTACTATTTATTATTTATGAAAGAATAAAAAAAAAATAATAAAATTAATGATTTTTAAGTCGAGTATGTATTGATCAGGGTTGGTCAAATTACTGGTCAACCAAAAATTTATTGGTCAAACTGGTCTGGTCAAATTGGTCAAATGGTCTGGTCAAATTGGTCAAATGGTCTAGTCTATTAATTAAATAAATTTAGTATCTAAAATAAATATACTATATATATATATATAGTATATGTATATATATATAGTATATATATTTAAATATCCTTTGACCAATTTGATCAATACTAAACCCTTTGACCAACTGGTCAAATTGGTCAAACTGGTCTGGTCAAGCTTGACCATTGACTAGTTCATGCCAACCCTGGTATTGATATATGTAAATGCTAATATACTTATTTATTCGGTAGCAGTTTGATTAAATGTATTTAGATCCAAAGGTTTATTTAGAAGATCATTTGCCAAATCAGTAACCTTTGGACGAGAGTTGGTTTTAAGATATGGTTTAGTGGTAGGTGTGGTTTTTTTGTATCAGGTGCTTCTTTTGACTCTGGTGGCTATGGTTTAAGCGATGATGAAGGCATTTTGCTGATTCATATTATTTTGGTCAGTCGATTCCTATGAAAATTGCATTGAGTTATTTTTTGTAATTGTATTTAATTTCTGGTATTCCAGAAATGAAACAGCATGAATATGAACTATGTTATCATCATCGGTTATCATGAGTTCACCGTTAATATAGATTACATAATCTTTCTTTATAGCAGCAGTTGTATTTGTTAAATATTGTGCAGAAGTGGAATGATAGCATGTTAGTTTAAGATTAACATAACCTTGGTCCACATAATTTTTGGTTAAAACATTAATGACTATATTTTCGTTATCGATTTCTGGGTCTTCTTGAACTAATGCCATCATGTTGATTAATATCAGAAATGCAGATAAATTGTTAAGATCAAGGGTATTAAAACGAACAATATCATTTAAGGTAATCTTTTGTTAAAAGAAAAAAAAAAATTAACCTGAACTGTTGTCAATAGAAATCAGACAGATTACATTTTCAAAAAAATTTATATCTTAACTTTTATAGCTTATGTTTTAATGAATTTTTTTTAAAATGCAATCTATCTGATTTTTATTGACAGCAGTTTATTTGTTTATTAATCGAATTTTTTATGTTTAATAATGAAAGTAAATTATACTTTTAATATAGAATATTTTTCATTATTTTGGCCCATGTTTTTAACGATACGAAAATTTCTAGTAGTAAGCACCACATCTTTGTACTCAAATTCAGGTAAATTTAATTCTTGAATAGTATCGTGGTAGTAAAACCCAGTTAAAATAATGTTTAAGGAAGAGTCTAGACTTTGGGATCTTACAACACCTGAAGCTTTAACAATTGAAAGATTTTTATTAGGAATTAATTTTTTTTGGTAACTCGTTATATAACATAACACGGTAATGGAATCTGGCATTTTTTTTTTATTTTAATAATCGATGAAAGAATTGAAAAAAATAAACAAAGAAAAAACACAGCTATTTATTAATTGATTATTTATTTTATTTTTTATTTTTTAGAAAAGATATCAATTTTTTCATATGATTCAAATAATTAGTAATAGTACAGGAATATTACATAGATTCTATAATATTTCATTGTTTAATCAAAAAATTTTTTTTAAAACATGTTTGTCTGTTCAAAGAATTTAAGATAACGAGCATATACATGATATTTTGATCATCTGCACGTTATTTGAGTATACCTATATATGTTATTTTCAAGTCTAATTTTTTATGTTACAAAAAATTAGCCGACGTATTGATTGCTGTCAATAGAAATCAACAGATTGACACCTTAGAAAAAAAAGTCAATACCTTGGCTTTCACAGTTCACATCTTGAATTTCTATGTTAGCTCTTTCTTTTTAGTATCAGTTCAATAATCAAGTTGGGTTGAGATATGAGTTGTGAAAGCCAAGGTATTGCCTTTTTTTTCTAAGACGTCAATCTGCGTGATTTCTATCGACGGCAGCCCGCATAATATGGTGGTAAGGTAGTTATTATTTATAGTAAAAAGAATCATTTTTTTCAAGACAATAAAAAGTTATTTTTAAAAGGCTGCAATCTTTAAAACAACACAATTACTGTATCAAAATAGTCACAAGGCTAAGATCGATCATTTATCTAATTTAACTAATTTACACATCAAATTTAGATATCGATTGGATCATCTTCGTAAATTATAAGGTGCCAGAGGTGTTGAATGTATATCCAATTATAAACATAGTGCAGGTGTAATTAGCAATGATGTAGTGGTAATGCGAATAGTAAAACACACTTAGACCATAACAATTCTTGGTTTGTCAGGTTTATTTTAATGTACTTCTTTATTTAAAAAAAAAGCAGCCATACCTTTTTTAATTTGTTGTTTGAATGAAAAAAAACACAGCAGGAAGGTTTAATTTTCACATAAAATAGTTGTTTTTGATGTTTTTTTAAAAAAAATATCAAACACATAACTTGAACATCTTGTTAACTACCATTATTTATAATACAAAAAAAATACAGGTAGACAAACTTAGGAACTCAGGATCTTTCTATTTTTACTTTTATTTTCTGATGATGATGACAAAAAGTCAAAATCAACAAAAAAGGTTAACAAATTCTTCACCATGAGCGAACATTTGTGTGGTCTTTGATGATCAACGATTATCAATTAATCTGCCCTATAAAAATCTGACAAAAAAAAACAAAAAAAAGCACCAAAACACGCCTACAAATCTAGGGTAAGGGCAATAAAACAGCAAAGATGAAGTTCTTTTATCACCATTTGCATTGTATCATGCCTTTTTTTTTATTATTGCTATGAAAACAATAATTCTTCTTGTACCTGCACTTGCACTTGTACTTGTACTTGTACTTGCACTCGCTAATGATGATTCTTAAAATATTACAAAAATGACAGTATGAAAATTTTCTTTCTTGGAATTACGAGGAAATTTTATCTGTAAATCATCTGCAGGAAGACGTTACGAGCTACAAAAAGTTAACAACCTAAACCACTTACAGCACTACACACGCACGAATAAATATATATATGGAAAAAATGATCTGGTAAAATTGAGAATCTTTAATGATAAAAAAATCTTTTACTGTGTATTTGTATTTATAAAAAAATTTTTTATTACATTACAATTATGACAGACTTTAAATTTTATATAAATTTAAAAATATTTTAGTTGCTTCTTCTTTCCCATGTGTTTTTACACTATCTTGAACTAATCCTGCCAATTGCTTTTTATGGTTTGTACAAACTTTCGAAAGTCCTAAAGCAATATTTTTTTCATCAATATCTCCAGACAAAAGTCGTAATTTCGATTGCTTTAGGTCTTGTGTCATATTTGGATGGGTCTTTAAATCTAGTTTATTAAAGAGCCCTTTAACCTGCTATTGGTGGATTATGATGAAGTAAATTTGTTCTTTAATGAATTTATATAATAACTAATATTAATAAATTTTAGAGGTTGGGGTAAGACAAAAGTTTTGAAACTCGTTTCTAAACTCTAAAGAACCTAATAATTCTTCCTGAAAGCGGAAAGTATTATTAGTTATTTCAAAATTGGTGCATAATCGATGTGCTAAGTTTATTTCACACTCTGTTGGTTCTACAAGCCACTGTTGAAAACAACATAATAGAATACTCAGGCGAATTCATGGCCTAAATTTCTACCTAAACTGCAGATTGATAATAGTAAATGGATCCACAAGAATATCCATTTTAAAAAACTTTTATATGATTTGTTCCTTCCCTGTTCCAAATTGTCAAAGAACTCACTAAAGTCTTCATTATTTAGCAATTCAAGCACTGTTAGTAGTTCTTGTTTAAAAAATGTGTCAAAATTTTCTCTGAGTTCATCTAAAAACTTTAACCACTTATTTACTTTATCCGGTATTTTGTGAGCATATCGGCCAGGTGGAAGTTGAACCAGATGGTTTTCTTCTTGAATACGAGGTATGGAATCCCTTCTAACTATAAATTGCATCAAAGACTCATATAAGTGCTCACCGAATGTAACTAAACACTGAACTTAAATGTTTAGTTTTTCGTTTAAGAGCCAATCCCGAAATAAACGCCTAGTTAGTAAGTATAAAAAAATTTATTAATAGATCTATTTAAAATAAGCATACAAAAGTTTATGAATAGTAATTAAAAATTTACCAATCTGAAAGATATGCAGGTGGTATATTCTGATTATTTTTAAGTTTCTTAATGAGCCAATTAGCAAATTCTATGTGTGCTTCACGACAGGCTAAATATTGTTTTGCAGCAAGTAATTCATATCCCCAACAACCCCAAATTGGCAATTGATATTGAGAGAAATGACACCCTAATAATTCATTATATAGTTTTTGAATCTAATTTGACTTCATATTAAGAGGTTTTTTTTTATTGCTCGGATTATATCTGTCATGAAGGTACCAAGCCAAATATAGGAGATTATATGGTTGTGGTGTTCGTGAGAATCCAATCGAGAAAGGTAACTTGCCAAATGCCTCTTCGAAATTTGAAAAAACAATATGCATTATATGCATTCCACAACTGATTCTTACTATATCTACATTTGCCTTCTTATTAAACTGAATGATTGCGCCTTTCTTATTGCCTGACATATAGGCTGTGTTATTTGTTATCCACGTTGAACATTTTTTTGGATCAAGCCCATGGATTGTAATTGCTTTGAGAGTGCTGTCTGCTACTGTTTAACCAGTACAGTTATGTAAATCCTCAAGATTGGTTACAATTACTAATAGAATGTTTTTTTTATGATCCCAAAACATTATACATACAACAAAATATTTACTTTCTTCATGAGTTGATTTATCCACAAGGATTCCATACTGGGAACATTGTGAAGCCTTATATATTCTGGCTTCAGTCTCAATTTGTGAGACTTTTTTATGCCAGGTACTTAGGGTTATTGCAGATAACCATCTTTGTGGGAGTTTTTTGATTAAGAATTCATAGACTAGTCGCAATGATTCAACAGTCGCAATTAAAGAAGTTTGGCCAATTTGTGATATCTTTGTTGAAAGCCAAACCATTTTTGGTGAATATTCTCGATTATTTGTTTTAAATAATATGCTAATTTGGCGTTTGAATTCTTCATTAGGTATTTGCTTTCGTTTGCGTATTAATGACTTGATAGTTGAAATTTGCTTTTCTACTTTATTTCTGAGATGCCGATTTGAACTACTTACAGACTGAATTTTATGTAATAGATTTTGATTATTCCTTAATAGTTTTTAGTTTTCTGATTTTAGGTTTGCATTCTCAACTTTTAAAACAACTAGATTTTTACAACTATCTGTAATATATTCAAGGGCTTTATTTTGGAGATAGACCGAAATAATTTCATTTTTATGCTTTTCTTTTGGATTTCGCATTGATTCAATTAGATTTAATGCATTTTTCTTTTGTAGTTCTGGCATTTTATGAATAATATTAAAGATTTCCTCTTCTTGTGAATGGTTAAGTGTATTAGTAATAATTTTGCGGATATTTGGACGAGATTCAAGATTAATTTGAGGTATCAGATTATAAATTTGTCAGATTTCATTACTTTGAGATGTCATGTACTTCATATGATGTTTTTGTTTTGATAATTTTGGCATGTTTAGATAAAGAAAAGCGATTGGATAAAGAAAAGCGGTTGAATAAAGAAATGCGGTTGGATAAAGAAAAGTGGTTAGATAAAAAAAAGCAATTGGATAAAGAAAAGCGATTGGATAAAGAAAAGGCGATTGAGTGATCGAAGCAATTTATTGATTGTACAATTTCACGATTTTTTGAAAAAATTTGTTGCTTTATATATTTAAAAATCATATAATTACCAACTATAAGTAATTAATTTATTGAAACAAAACTAAACTCGATATTATAATTTTGTAATTAGAGAATCACGAGATACTACAATCGAAGCAAAAACTGATACGGGACAATAGATAAATTACCCAATAAAGATTAGAAACAATAACCGAACTTAGCCAATAATTTTAGTTCGGTTGATCAGGTCGGTAAATTTGACAAACCCCTTGCTTTTGTTTATCATGATTAATGCACGACTGTTCTGGTAATTAGTTGTTTGTGTTCGGGTTTTTAAGCATCAATTGTTGCTATTACTGTTTTAGGTTATTAGTTGTTTGTTCGAGTTTTTAATTGTTGCTATTACTGTTTGAGGTAATTAGTTGTTTGTTCAAGGCATCAATTGACATTATTACATTTTAGGTAATTGATTGTTTGTTCGAGCTTTTAGACATCAAATAAATTAGATTATACAGTTTAGATAATTAGTTCGAGGTTTAATTATTATCCTTGTATTCGATTATGTAATTATGATAAAAAGTGTATTAACAAATCGTAGCTAGAGTTTGGAACCGATTTCGACCTTCGAATTTAAATCCGATTTCCTTCAGACCGGATTTAAATTCGAATATAAAACCAATATTCTGAATCTGCAATACTCACATTATCTACACAAACTCATAAAGAACAAAACTATTTTACACCAATAGAACTCCATAATGATAAAATAGTTTTCGTTCTTAAGTGATCAGAAGTTTTTGTCTCCAAGTGTATGTATGTATGTATATATGTGCATACAATGATGCTAGGCACAACCTAGACATAACCGAATATTATCAAGTAAATTCGGAATAAAATCCGATGCATAGTTTTATTAATTAAATTTAATACGAATCGAAAAGTGAAATCCGGTTCCAAACTCTAATCGTAGTATTGACAATAAAATAATATGAAATTATTTTATTGTATTAACACAGTATTTCTATATACAGTACTAACATAGATTTCCCCTTGAGCAAATAACTGTATTCATTTATCTTGTTAAAATGCCATCTAGACGCACTCATGTATCCAATGCTAATTCAAAAGCATTCAATTCTTATTCCTCTCCCAAAAAAAAATCCATCTCTAAGAAAAATAAAAAAATACAACCGAATTCATATATTATTATTATTTAAAAACACTTGAACTATGAAAATATTTTTCTCTAATTAAAATTTATTCTCTGACACTTTTAGCCCATTGATTAAGGTGCCCTAAGTTCAATTTGTAAAAATATCCTGCTTTCTATTGTATTCATTGCAAGCACGTGCATTATACAAATTTGGGTAACCAATATTAAAAACCATTGGAAATTAATAATTTTTTAATAAAAAACTTTTTTAGAAAAAATCGAGCTTTTTATTAAAATATAAAGTCTGTTGAGTAATTAAGGTAAAATTTCCAGGAAATTTATTATGTAAAATTTTGAGGAGATACGATTTGAAATTTGATATTTTCTTATGAAAACACTATTAAAAGTTCTTGAATTTCAAATCGTATCTCCTCAAAATTTTGCATAATAACTTTCTTTTAAATTTTACCCAATTACTCACCAGACTTTATATTTTAATAAAAAACTTGATTTTTTTAAAATTTTAAAAATATATTAAAAATTCGTTGAAAATCATGGCATTTACTATAGATCATCGTCTTCATTACACGAAAAAAATTCACTAGTAAAATTTACTGAGACTATAAATCTATTTGATCTACATAGTACATTGGACACCCCAATGTTACGTGTAAGTTCAAAATTTTCAAAAATTTCACCTTTTTTAGAATACGCTCTAACTATTTATGTAGGCAAATGATATTAGGTTTTCTGACAAATTAGAACATTCATCTACACATTCTGTTAATTTGTCACCACGTGGAGAACAGCGAGAACCAAATGATCTCAAAGAATTACTGCAAGCATTAATTTGTATACTAACTTGTTTGAAGGTAGAGTTTGGTAATATTTTCAATATTACGTATACATATTATATTTATACATTTTTATAATGTTCAAGCAGGGTATGCATGAAATTAAGCCCAAACCGATAATGTACAGAGATGTTCGATGGCCAAATATTATTCGCCATTATGACGGATATCAAAGATTTATTTTAATCGACTTTGACAATGCTACCTTTTCCCCTGCTGATGAGCCTTTAGAAGAATTTTCTGAAAGTGGTCATGCTCCTGAAATGCTGATTAAAAAGCATAATTATAAGGTTGATATATGGGGCGTTGGAAACTTAATTGGTTCATGTAATGTCACAGGCATCCCCCCAGAACTTTTAAGCTTCAGCACAAATTTGTGTAAACATAATCCAAATAATCGACCAACTACTTCAGTTGCTCTCGATCAGGCAAAGAATATGTTTAGAGAAGTAGTTATTTATAACAGATTAATCTTTGTTTTTTTGTTTGTAATATATCTTAACAAATTTTAAATTTTAGTGGTTTCCAAATGATGATTGGCTAGAAAGGATCGAAACTGCATAACGCATTTGGCCAGCTTAATCTGTAGTAAAGTTATTAGACTTTATTAATTAAGCAGGGTTAGAAAAATAAAATTAGCATAATAATAATAATTATTTCACCAGATGCTTTGGGTTCTTATTGTGAATATATTGTATTTTTTGTGTTCGAAAAACTGAAGCCTGCCCATATTTCGGGCTTTGTATTTAGCATGTGCTTGGTGTGACAGAATATTTCAAATTTCACCTATATAATCGCTTTTACTTTTGCTTGTGTATTTCGAGATTTTATTGCATCAGTAAATATGACTAGGGTGCGAAATGGGCCGAGTCGGGCCGGGCTTGACTAGGCCCGAAACCAACCCGAAAAAATATTTTTGAGTCCAAGCCCGGCCCGAAAAAAATAAAAATCTGAAGTAGCGGGCCCGGGCTAGGCTTATTTAAAAATTACGGTAGGCCCGGCCCGGCCCGGCCTAATACATTACATCTATTATCATAATTCCTGAGACACCTGTAAAAATTGGCCAAATAATTTTTCAGCCGATTCGGTTAAGTTTGTGATTTCAGAAATAATAGATTCAATAGCTATATCAGATATATAAATAATTTAAAATCAGGCAACTAATTAAATATTATACAGTATTATATGATTACATATCGATTTGGTTGAATACAGAATTATGATACTTTCAAAGCAACTTAGATAGCAAATACCGGTAGTTACAAAAAATTTAGAAGGCTATTGCCAAAAACTTAGGTATTAGCAAGTCTTCTATGAATTGGGTTCTCAGGCTCTTTCAAAGATATTGAAAAACTTCTATCACTTTCAAGAAAACCACGTTTACTAAACATAAATGATATAAAATATTTTAAAATCTTTAATGATCTATATATATTTTTTATTTTATAAATTTATCCATTTTTTTATTTCTTGATAAGATTTATTGGTTGACAAGAATACTTTCTCATAAGATTACGTACAAACTAAACACACTAATATGTTGGGTAAAGTATTCAAATGAAAATTTAATAACCTTGAATGTGCCAATATTATAATGATAAAATTATCTGTAGAACAAGTATAATACATATTACATATAAAAATATATTTTTTATATACCGATCATGCCAAAATCATTAACTGAATTGGCTGAAAAATCATTCAGAAATTTTATCAGGTGTTCCAGAAATTATGATGAAATGAGCCAGGTCAGGTCAGTTTTCTTAGACCCAAAAACAAGCCCGAAAATTTTTTTTGGGCCCGATTAAAGCCCAAGCCTGACAAAAAGCCCGTGTATGAATCTTAGTTATTATTTATTAGGTGGTTTCTTTAATACTTTGCTTCGTGTTTAGAAAATTACTAAAACACCAAAGTGGTAAACTAAGCTAATTATTAATAAATACATTTTGAACATAAAAGTAACAAGTATGACAACATTGGTGTAAAATTATCGAATGCACTTCAAAAAGCCTATTATTCAGCTTTCTTCACCTTTAATATTATCATATTTCTTTTCAAGAAATTGTGTAAAATCTTGAACAAAATTTGCAACCATTTTACTATCCCAATAATTGCTTAATACGTAATAACATAAGAATTAGATTTGTATTTTTTTTTTTTCAATCCGTATTCTATCTTGGTTGCCTATTTTTTTTAGAGAATTGTACCGCTTAGTTAACATTATCATTAGTTCTTTAATATTTTACATTAAAAAAGCCTTATATGAAAAAAAACTGGCTTTAATCTTATTGTATATCATCCTTTAATTTTTCCTAGCCTTGTTCCTTTCTATTTTTTAACAAGTCTTGGCTACATACTAACATTTCAGCAGTTTCTGGAGCGAGATTCAACCATTCATCATCAATAATCCTACTTGCGATACTAAATATCTGAACAAACAATAATATGGTTGATACAAAAATTTGGCCAACACTAAAACTAACCAAAAAAAAAAAATTTAAAATTTCTAATAATTTAATGGTTAGCTTTAGCATTAACCAAATTTTAGCATTGATTACCAAAAAATAAGTTAATTTATATCAGTAAGTTAATACTTAATTAAAATATTACTTACTGATTCGAAGGCCACAGAGGTTATTAGGATGGCAAGAATATCTATTACCATTGATGACACAGAAGGATACTTCAATTCATTTTTCTTCCACCACACTAAAACATCAAACATTCTAGAACGGGAAACAAGCAGATCATTCAAATATCGCTCAAATTCATTCTTATAATTCATGGCATAAACTTGATTATCCTTAAGAAAACGGGCATAGCCCTGTATCAATTTGTCATTCTGTAAAAAAAGATCAGAAAAATTGCTATAACTATTAGAAGAAACAGTGTTTTGTACATATGTTGATTTATAAATCATTGTAGCTCTACAAGATAAGGAATAGTTATTGATTTAGCAAAAAGTATTTTTTTTTTTTAAAAAAAAAACCGAAAGATAAAATTTAAAAATTATATATAAATAACTTTCCTTATTTTAATATCATCTAGCTTGTTTTCTACTTCAGCGGATAATAGGTATATTTTTTGCTGGTATATATGAGTAAGTAATGATATCTTGTAGTGAGGATCCAAAATCGATACAATACAGTGCATTTCTCCCATGTCTGCCTATTATTTATCAAACTTTAATTGCATTGGCATGATCATTTGACAAATCATGGAATTTGCATTAGTAATATTTTGTTCGATGTGTATCTTAATTGTTACTAAATAAGGAAGAAAGATGTTTGCAGTCGAATATTTACTTCCTAATATAATGTTCATGACTATATTAAAATTAATGCCCAATTAGTATGCTTTTGATAAATAAACCCTTAAAAAAATATTTAAAACTAATATAAATTTATGTTTAGCATGGAACAAAATATATAGAATTAAGAGGCAAAAGAGAAAAAGAAGGAGCTCTGGCTGCTATTCCAGAATATAAAAAAAGTCTTCGACTCAGTAGGACTAGAAATGCTTAACTTAGCACTACACAGAATCAAAATTTCACAGTTAATAATCAGCTTCATCATGAACCTGTTTGAGAATCAGGAAATGGAAGTCCTAACAAGTCTGGGAACAACAGAAAGGTTTATTGCAGGAGATGGCATTGATCAAGGAGAAGTAATCTCGCCGTTGGTTTGAAGAATCTTCTATAATCCACTTCTAACAGAAATACAAAAGAAAGAAAGATGAAGGTATAACTTAGAAGTTAGATGGCCAAAAAGTTTGAATAAGGTAGAGACCCAATCACAAAATATACATATACTAGTTATAGCATATGCAGACGACATCACCTTCATCACAACTAGTAAAGAGGAGTTGGAGGAAATAATAGAAATAACACAAGATTTCTATAAAATAAATGATATTGAGATTAATAGCAAAAAGTCTGAGCTCTTAATAATAGGAAGAAAAAAGACAAAAGAACCTAGATATATAGAGATGGGAGCAATGCATAGTAAAGTTACAAAAAGGAAAGCGAATAAAGTAACAAGATTCTTAGACATCTGATTATCTAGAAAGATCAATCATTCATACATAATAGATATCGCCAAAAAGAGATACAGGCCATAATTAAAGCAATATATAAAAAAAGTACAACTCTCGTATAGCTGATCTACATAAACAATAGAGTACTTATTCCAAGACTAGAATACAGAATGCAGCACTGTATAATCCCGAGAGACCAATGTGACAGATTACAAAGCCTACTGCTCAAAGTAATTAAAAACAAATCAGATTTAGCAACTACAATAGCGAATACAATCATAGCACATAGAAACATTGTAGGGCTTAGAACAATATAGCAGAATCAAATGACACACCATATAACAGAGCTAAGAAAAAGATTAAATAGCAATAACGAAATAGGCAAGGCAACATGGATCAGAATACAGCAAGCCCAGATCGATTGCAAAAGTACAAGATATATAACAGA
>CAJVPU010000609.1:0-16460 GCA_910591775.1 Dentiscutata heterogama | reverse complement strand
ATAATATATCACCAGCTTATATAAATAGTAGTATAAAAATTGATCTACATTTATTCGTCACATGGGTAGTTCATATTAGTCACACGATTTGTTACGCAGATTATATGTGTAAAATTTTTAATTATAGGTCAAATGATTAACATACCTAAATTTTATATACAAAATTTAGGCAAATTTTGCTTTCTTGGCTTATTTGGCAAGAAGCTGTCAGTTTAATTTCTGTGTTTGAGTTTGCAACTTCTCTAGTATTTGAAGGTTCTTATTGTAAATTTTTAAAGGTGGTTTATAATAAAATTGAAAAGAATCATGGCCACGAAGTTGGCCAATTTTTTGATGATTTTTATTGTTTGTTTATAAGTGATGCACATCATTTCACCAAAAATGGGTGATTAGGCCATCAATTTAGTTGACAGTCCTTATTGCCTGTTTTGGTGAAATGATATATATCACTTATAAAACTCCTATAAACAAACAAAAAAATCATCAAAAAATTGGCCAACTTCATAGCCATGATTCTTTTCAATTTTATTATAAACCTTCTTTAAAATTTTACAAGAAAAACCTTCAAATGCTAAAAAAGTTGCAAACTCAGACCAAGAAATTTGACTGATAGCTTCTTCTTGCTAAATAAGCTAAGAAAGCAAAATTTATCTAAATTTTACATATGAAATTTAGGTGCATCAATCATTTGATCTATAATTAAAAATTTTACATGTGACATATCATGTGACTGCTATAGCAGATCGCATATAAGTATTCTCTGAACAACCGGATGAGTCAATATTTATAAATTAAGTATCAGATAGAATAGCCACCTAAAAATTTTGTATTTAATATATTAAAATTTATAAAGGCTAATAAAATGTTGGCAGGACTACCAAATTAAAAAAATATATATATATATACAATCTACAATATATTAAAATTTTTAAATATATATTATAAAATAAATATTTATTCAAATAAATTTTTTTAAAAATATATTATATAGCAAGGTGTGGCGACTTAGTGAAGTGGTGAAGTTGTCGCACTCCCAGACAGCAGGTCTAGAGTTCAAATTCCACAGACAACAATTTTGAAAATACTAGATCTGTATCGGTTAACATTAAGATTATAGTTAGATCCAGATATCTGTAATCTTGGTCATACTATCTTGAATGGGAGCTTTGGCACAATAAATCCAGGAAACTGGAATTACTGAAAACCTGTTTGGCAAGTCCCGAGTAGGGAGGTAGTATGATCTTTGATGGACTACAGGAAGACCGAACTTGGAATTGGAGACTGAGACCGGAGAACCAAGTGACAAGGTCCTTAAGTGGGGGACACACCAGCCGAACTGCCGGGTCACAAACCGGAGGAAAAGGACATGTGCTCTGAAAGAATGTACCAAGGGAAAAGAAACTGTAAGACACCTAAAACCTGGGCAGCCTGACCTTTCCGGGTTGCCAGCTGGAAGTAAAGGAGAGACTAGTAAAGAATCCAAGAAAGAAAGAAAGTCTGAATGTGAGTACTGGGGTTGTGTAAACCTTACAAGGACGAGGAGTATGTAATTGAAGACTAATTAGGAAGGTTGTGGCTTGAGATATAGATCGGGTTATGGCAGTATTCTAAAGGATAGCTTGAGATACGAACTCGGTGATGGCAGCACAACAGGTACTAGTTAGAAGGAAATTACCAAATATGCAAGTATAAACATGTGTAGGACATGGACTACTCTGTTAGATTTACCTTATAGATAGATTAGCCAGAAATGGTTAGTAAGTTCTAAGGTGGGTATGAAATTTACAGGTGGCACAAAAACCTATGTATAAATAGTGAGTTAGGGCAGTGTCATTTATTACCTGATTTTTTTTTCCTTTTTTTCTATTTTTTTTTCTTTTTTTTTCCTATTGTCTTTCTTTCTCAGAACCTTTCTCTTTTCTTTTGTTGTTATTCCTTGTTCTCTTTTCCATTCTTGCACTAGCTTGCATCTTACTAACCAGATTTTCTTGTATACTAGTTTGATTCAGGCCTTCTAGAGATTAGTGATGAAAGTTACTATTTGTCAGTTTGTAGTGAAGAGAAGCTTTAATTCTTCATAGTCTTCTTTGATAACAAGGCCACATATCCAACGTTCTTTTTTACAGAGTTCGTCACTTGTATTTCCTTTACCTAATATTATAAAGATTTTCTCTTTCTTGTTTTCTAAGTCCTCTAAATACTTCATTTGTTTTAGCATGTTTTCCACTGCCAACTCTTCTAGCTCTCTTATTAGATTCACAGATACTTTGCAGCTTACTAAATGTTCAGTTGTTTCTATTTCTTTCTTGCAGACTATACAAAGTGCTAACTTATATATGTTTTGGTTTCTTTGGTTGAGGGTTTCTAGAACTAGTATTAGATTATTTATGCATTTTATTTCAAAGAGCTGCAACGAGTTTGACTTTGATGTATAATTTTGAAACTTTTTTCCCTCTTTTACAATTTTATAGAAGCTAGGCTAGTGCTGTAGTGTCTTTCTTTCTTGATGAGTTGTATTTTGTCTATTGTATACATATGATCACTCTACTTTGTTAAGTATATTGCCTAGTGTTTTTATAAAAGAATGAATCGGTCTCTCTATTTTTTTCATCTTCCTATTTGTAAACAAATCTTTGTATCCTGTTTCTTATGCTTAATGAAGTTATATATTCATAGTTATTTGCTCCTTCTCTGGCTACCTTGTCTGCAAGGTTATTAAGAAAATTTCCTGAATGGCCTTTAACTTTTGTAAGTTTAACCTTGAGCTGTTTCGTTCTAATAGTTTCAGTTATCGCTACTACCAGATTAATATTTGTTATCTTTAGCCAGCTTCTTATACTCTTTGTCTCTAGACCACTTTTGATTGCCTGTATTGCTGCTTTACTATTAGTTCTTATTTCTACTTTTTTTTCATTGAGTATCACTAATAAAGCTGCCAGAATAGTGACCATTTCTGCTCTAGTTAATGAAAACCAGTTTTTGGTTGCAAGTGCTAGTTGTCATATAATTTGTCTTTTCTCTGTAACCTGTACTATTCCACAACCCATTTTTATCTCTTCTGTATTCTCTATTTTACCAAGTAAGCATTTGTATAGAAAACTATATCATCTATATCTAAATTCTGTTCTAATATCTTTAATAATTTGTTTCTAATTCTGTCGTTATTTATTATTTTGTCTAAGATGCATTCTTTTTATCTTTTGTTTTCTATCCTTATCATTTTACTATTTTTAACTCTTCTTATTTCTTTATCTAGCACTCTGTTTTTGATTTTTCTTTATTTATTCTTGCAAGCAGGAAGTGGGAGCTAAAAGCAATTCTTGGCTCTTTCTCTGTTTCTTGTATTAAATTCGAGATATCTTTTAAGCTTTACTTTTTAACTTTAATATTAGATTGGCTCTAACTTGGCTTTAATAGGCTTTGTGATGCCTTTGTGCCTACATCTTCTGTCTCTTTGTATCTTTCAATTTCGATATACTTTTTTTTTTTTTTTTTTTATTTTGCCAAACTCAATATCTTGGTTTTCTTTATTTTTTCAAACTACCTACTCTTTAGTTCTTCTGTTATCTCTAACTTTTTTAAGTATTGCTTTAAGAGCATTTTGATTTTCTTTTTTGATTATGTATTCTGCTTTGATTTTATAGTTAGCAGAATCTAATATTATTTCTTTTTCGATTTTGCTATACCATTTGGGTTTCTTTCCTTTTATATTATCTTTATAAGCTATTTTCACTGTTTCTACGTGCTCAAAGTTTTGCCATCTTCTAGTACTAGCTGGGATGTAAGCTGTATTCTTAACTTGCTTGCGCTTGTTGTCTTATAATGTATTTGCTTTTTTTTCAGTAAGCTTGCAATTTTAGTATCTTCTGCAAGTTTTGCTATTTTATTGTTCTAGCTTCTTGTGAAATTATTTTTTTTTATTTTGAAACCAAGTACTTCAATTTGCTATAATACTTTGATCTCTAGATTTCTAAGATTAAACTCTCTTCTATTTGTTATTTCTTGGTTTGTTAATATATACTCTGTTAACCCTAGCTTTGATTGACCCTGCTTGAGTCTTATCTCTATAGATTTTTCTAATACACCTCTCAAGTTTAATCTTACTAAGAGTTCTGAAGAGTGGTGCTCTATGTGTCTATTTTATAAACTTTTAAAATTTATCATTTCTGAATTTTTTGAGATCGTATTTGCTGCTATAGATAGTATTAACATTTTCCACTTTGCTAAACATAGCATGGGTTGGTATATTCTGTCACATTGGTCTTTTGTTAAACATGAGATTATGAGTCTAAACTCTAGAGCTAGGATTAGCACCATATTGTTTATATATATTATCTAACTTAAAAATAGCCATTTATATTTTATAAGACTTGTTATTTGTGCAACTTTCTTCTTGGCTCTATTTATATTAACTCTAAGCTAGTTTTTTAATAAGATCCACACCCCCAGAAAGCATGTTAGTTTGTTTAGATCTTTAGTAAAGACTTCTTTTGGTGGGTTACCAACCCAGATACTGTGTCTGCTATTTTTATCTACCTTTTTTTTGCTATATACAACAAGTTCTGTCTTATCTGGGTTGATCTTAATATCATTTAACTTATAAAACTCTCTTGAGATTTTAATTATTCATTGCATTTTTTCTTTACTGCTTATGATCTATGTAGTATCATTAGCATATGCAAGCACCCCTATCTGCAACTCTTCTAGCTCTTCTGTCTTATAGCTTTCTTTGTTCTTTGCTTTTAAGTTCATTTTATAGCCAAGTTTTGCTTTTTGTATTCTATATAACAAAGGATCATAGAATATATCCCAAATTAACAGAAATATAACTTCATCTGCTCGATTCTATCTTCTGCTTGTGCTAGGATTGTGTTACTCTATTCTGTTATAATACTTATTTCTCTGTTCTTATAGTGATTAACTAGGAATTCCACTAGCTTTGTAGACATGCTTGGTTTTTTTAATGCTTTTTCAAGACCTATCATGCTCACTAAGTTGAAGGCCTTCTTTATATCCTAATATACTATCCATAATTCTTTATTTTCCTTAGTTGCTTCTTCAATTATATTATTCAAAATATAAATCAGAGTGGTGATGCTCTCCCCTGCTAGGCCTGCAAAGATTGCCTCTGCTAGTATATTATTTTCTCTTAATACTTTGTCTAGTCTTATTTGTATTACCCTATTTATCACTTTTCTAAATGTCTCTAGTAGTGCTATTGGTCTTGTTTGGTTTAAGTTATATTCCCAATAGTTGCCTTTTGGGATTAGATACAAGTAATTTAGTTTCCACTTTTTTGGCATCTTTTCTTCTTTTATGATTAAATTAGCAAAGTTTATAAACTTCTTAATAGTATCTAGAGACACCTTTTTCAACAATATATATCCAATGTCTAAGGGGCCAGGTGCTGTATTGTTTTTCATTTTGTCTAATACTTTAAACCATTCATCCTCATTTATTGGCTTTAAGATGCTTTTGTACTAATTTTAGTTTATTCTTTCTATTAGTTCATACTCACTTTGCTACTTTTCATTCATTTGGCTGAACTTTTGTTTATACTCTCTAAATTGTTTTTGAAAATGATTTATTACTTGAGTTTTTACCTTCTCTTTTTCTATTACTAAATCTTGATTCATAAAGCAGAACTTAGTTTCTCAAAGCACTCTATCTAGTACCACTTTGTTATATGGCCTATTTAATAGGCTTTGAAGCATTTTTTTCTTGTTATCGCGCATCATACTAAGTCTTTGTTCTACTTTATACTAGATTTCTTTTTCTTTTTAATGATAAGCTTTATTATCTGCTCTTTTTCTCAATATGTTTTCCTATTTCTTTAGCTCTTTGGTTTGGACTAGTTCCAATACCCATGTAGTTGTGAGATTTGTACTTGGTATTTTTGGTTTAATTTATTAATCTGCATATTATATCTTGTGAGGCTGCTTGTATCTATGGCTGAGCCTTTTTGCTTCTGTTTCTCTTTACAGATTTGGTATATAAATTTGGTTTCTTTGTATATTTCATTTCTCAGTATTGAGTATTTGGTTTGTGCTTCTGTTTTCTTTGTTTTTACCAAAGGTATATGCTTATTTGCCATTTGTATAATCACATTACTGATTTCATCCCATATTCTATCTATGTTTTCTACTTCATATTGAGTATATTCTTTTATATTACTAGACACTTTGTTTCTAAACCTGTGCTTTACATTTTTGCTATATGCCTTTCAGTTTTCACTTGTAGCTTTGTGGTATAGAAAGATTTTTCTTGTAATTTTTGTTTTTGTTCTTTTACGCAAATTACCATAGCCAAGTATTGAGTTGGTCTCTAGTTTTGTCCAGACTATATCATAGTCACTACTAGTAAATATGTTTATATCTTCTATTTTGCTTCTTGATATCATATCTTGTATGTCTTCATTTATTCAGATATAGTCTATTCTAGAAGCACTTTCTTTATTTTGCCATGTAAAATTTTTTTTTAGAGGGTTTATATATCTGTATGTATCTATAAAGTTTCTACTTCTAAGCTAGTTGATAAGTGTTCTACCTAAACTCTGACTTACGCTGATTATTATTTGTATCTAGATTTGTATCTCATATTGTGTTAAAATTACCCATTATGCATGTATATATGTTGATTTTGTTATGGCATAATTCTCTTATTATGGTTTGTAAGCTTCTCTATTAACTTTTTTGTTAGCTGGTAGCAAGTATATTATCCATACTTGTATTACTATCTTTCTAAAAAAAAACTCTACTCTAAGTATGTGTGAGCTAAATTTAGTTACTCTACCTATGTGCTTTAACCATATATCATTAACCAAAAGTTCTACTTCTAACTCTTTGTTTTTGTCATCTTTTTTTGTTGACCAAAACCCAGTAAAACCTGTTTGCCTTGTTTTAAGCCACTTTGTCTTTTTTTTTCTTATATTTGTTTCTGCTATTTCAATTATATCAAATTTGTTATTCATTTCTAAATTAGCTAGTGCTAACAATTTTTGCTCACTTGTCTTTAACCTATTGATGTTATGAAATCCTATTCTAAAGGTCTCAAATCTTGTTTTTTCTTTGTATTTGTTTGGTCTTGTTTTTTTGCCAATAGAGTGTCTTTCAACCCTTTTACCTGTGATTTACTAGGGCTATATCTAGAAGTGATTTGTGAGCAGTTTTTTAATTGTTCTAAACCTTTCTTGCATTTTAGCTAGAATTTTTTCTACCTCTTTTTGTTCACTTATCTATACTTGTTTTTTTTTTCTTTTCTTTTGCCTAGTTCTACTCTATTTGAGCTAGTTGCGATTTCCTGGCTGCTATATCCTTGTTCTGCTTCATGTAAATATTTTGTTCTATTAAGTTGTTTTTTTGTAATGCTACATAATTTAGATGTACTATCTGCTTTACTATTTTGTTCACTGCTAGAATATCTATTTTTAGAGTTTTTTAATTTTTTACTTTTTTTATGATGCCTCTTTTGCCAGCTTAAATATAATTCATATTTGCTTTTGCTTTTGCTTTTTAACTCTGTTTTATAGCTATTTTCTTTGTTCCAACTTATCGACTCATAAAACCTGTTCTTACTTCACCTTAACTCACTTTCATAATATCTTGGGTTTGATACTTTCACTTTTATAAGGTCTTCTAAGGATGCAAAGTATATATATACAATACTTCTTGGTTTGCTATAGCTGTTCTTGGGAATGTAAACCATTTTGGCTCTAAGGTTCTTGAGTTGCCATAACAGTAATGCTTCTAATGCTTTGCATAAAATTCTTTCTAACTTGAGTCTATATTCTTTTCTTGTATTTAGCTCTTCTATATTAAACTTGTTTGCTGTAGTTTTGCATATCTTTCCTTCCTCAAAATAGATTGCCCAGGCATTTTGCAAGTTTTGCTTTTGCTTTTTATTTTCATATTTAATTCTAATATATGCTGCTTTGCAATTCTCTAGGTCTTGCTATTCTAGGATTTCTGATTTGCTATAGTATTTTAAGCATCTTATAACTCTTACAGCTCTTGTTGAAATAGAAAGATCTCATATTGTAAAATAATATTCGTGTTCTTTTTTCTCTTTATATGGGCTTACTTTCTGGCTTGTTTTTAGTTTGTTTTGTATAGCGCTATTCTTTGGTGCCTATATAGAACCATATATATCTTCTTTAATTTCTGAAGTTGTTTTTTTTCTTCTTTTTTTTGGAGTTCTTTTTTCTTAGTTAGTGTGACCCAGTCTTTTACTATTTGTATACTGTAATCCATTTGTCCACACTCGGTATATAACAATGTTGCTTTTTCTTCAGCATTTGTAGTTTTGTTTTTTTTAATATAGCTATTTCACTTTCATTTAGACTTATTTCTGCCAATCTAACAGTAATATTTTCTTCTTTCTTTTTTCATTGCCACTTTCTATATCATTATCTTTATCTCTTTTTCTTTTAAAATTTTCTGCTATATCAATGATCATATTCATAGTAGTCTCCTGGTTACAATAGCAACCTGCTGTTTTTTCTTTTTATGTATTTAGCTTCATTTTCATTGTAACTTCAGTTACATTTCCTAGCAGTATGTGTTCCTCAATTAATAACTCTTTTCCTTGGTCTTTTTTACTTTCTGACTATTTGTATGCCTCTATTGTATAATATATTGCAGTTATAAATTTTGGATTATTATATTCAAGATACTTTGCTATATGCTTGTCTATTTTTAGTATGAGTAGGCTAAGTTCTTTATAAATTTCTTGTTGCTTGCTCTGTGAGGCTATTGCAATACCTTTAAGGTAATTTATCTTTATATTTTCTGCTACTTTGATTTTGCTATAAAAGTTAAGTCAATTTCATTATGAAGCTTCTAGAATATGTATTACTAATATTTTAGATTACATCAAGTTGTTTGTTTGTTTTGTTGATGTTTATTTGTTTGATTACTTTTGTTTATTTGTTATTTTGTTTATTTGTTTATTTCTAATATGCTTTTGTTTGTTTTGATACTTAGTGATTTGCACTACAGAGTGAAAAACAAGAATCCAATTTTTTAAAGTTCTTGAAAAATTTTGTTGAAAAGTTCATTTTTCTCTAGCAGTGCAAGGTGAGATCCGAAGCAAAAGTTTTTGCTCTAACAAACTATTGTTTTTTTTTTCTGCTCTATTTTTTTCTTTAAAACTACTTTTAGTATTGTTTTAGTAGAGTTAGGGTCTATTTGCAAATTTTTTTTGCTCTAGTTTTGGTCGCAGCAATTAGCAGAAAGAGGTTTTGAACTTCATGTAAATTGTATATTTAATAGTTCTATATTTATTATGTAAATAAAAATTATTTTACAAAATTAATAAAATCAAATAAAAAATACATATTTGATACTATATTTAATATTCTTTGTAATCTTATTAATCAATTTATTTTGCTAATAGGATTACTACTTTTAGCAAGTTTTCAAATATTAGCTTAAAATTTTTTGCATTACCTATTATATTAGTAGAATAATTAATTATACACATCTCTTGATAATGGTAGCAATTCGATGAGCAAAAAAAATTTACTGAACTTTATTCACAAAATATAATGACTTTGGACTTCTATAGTGAACTAGAAGAGTTCAAATATCTAAATATATTAAAAAAAAACAAGTAGCAAGAATTTTTACATATTGTTACCTTTACGTTTTTCGATTATATTCCTGCTATTTTTTTTTTTTGCAAGTTTATTTCTTTATTCTATATTTAGTTAAACACTTTTAATTTGTCTCATAGTTCTATTGGAATAATTTATAAGTATATGAATAATAAATCAACGCTAAGCTTAATATAGTAACTAATAGTTTCTCATATTATTTTTTAATAAGACGATGCATTAAAGTTGGCTATGTTTAAAATGTGATGAAAATATTTGGCAAAAAGTTTATTTATCAAAGATTTATATAAAATTAATTCTTGAAGTATATAGTTTTATCAGTTATATATAAAAGAAAATATTATTAGCAGATGAATATATAAGTTATTAGATAATAGAAAAAATGAATAGATTGACACAAGGTTTTTTTTTGGCAACCAATAGTTCCTTGTGTATTTCTTGATTAGGTGATAGATTAAAGTTTACTGTAGTTATATTTGTTTGTAAACTTTCAAGAGAAAGTAAAATTCATATTGGATTAATTCTTAATCTATCAGTTATAGGTAAAAAGAATATTATTATCAAAAGCATTAGTGATGAAACATTATTCTGTTAATAAAAAAGGAAATTTATTAATAAGTTAAAGATATACAATTCCAATTCTTATTAAAGGATTTGTTATTGTGATAGAAGGCTTTTCAATGACAGTGAAAGGGAAATAATTAAAATTTATTAAATGCCAGTTTTATAAAATACAACTGCATAAAAGCTAGAATGTATTTAAACTCTCACTTTTAACTTAAAATTTTCTTCAGAATTCAATTCTTCAAAAATAATTATAGTAGATAATTTGTAATTAAAAATAACTTATTTTACTTGAAATAAACTTGTCTTGTGATTGTGTTCACACTCTATTTAAAAATTATTACCAATTCATTTCACATTTTAAAATAAGTTAAAAATTATCTTTCTAATAATAAAATTAATTATAAAACATAATACCAGATTTTGAAATAATTTTTAATATACCAAAATAATTAAATAGTATGAAAATTTCATTGCTCAAAATCGAGACAATAGATTCCTAATAGGAAATTCAAAAGAAGAATGGCTTGTTAGAGAAAATGACCCAGAGTTAGAAGTTTTACCTATACACAAGCAGCTTGAAGCAATTCTACTCAAAGCAAGCCCTCTGACAACAGCTGATTATTATCACTATCAAACAAAAAATAGAAAAATAAATAGATTCTCTTATTGCTTAAATATTTTGTTTTTTTTTATATAGAAAAAAAATTTAGAAATTCAGCATTATATTTGAAAATTCTTATCTTAAATTTCTGTAAAATGCTTATGATAATAATAACTTACAGAAACTATCTGAAACCAATTGTGATTATTGTCTCTTTAAAAATGCAAAACCAAAATATGATCCAAATAATTATCAATCTTTATCTTACCTACTTGGATTCATAGATACTGATAATGTAGCTTCATTGTGAGCAAAATTTTCAGAACATTATTTTGATGTTTTTAAGTATCAACAAAGGATAATAAATACAACAAAATCTGAATAGTTATTGCATGCTATTTTAAAAAGAAAAGGTAATTAAATAAGTAATAATTTAGATGAAGCTTCTTCAAGTGAAATATCAAGCAATCCAATAAAGTATAATATATTGTTAGAAAAAGAAGACAAAATTTTACCTCCAAGAAGTATTCAAGCCTTAATGTTAAACTATAGTGAAGAAAAAGCAAAAATTCACAACCTCAATCAAAAAATAACCAGGCTTAAGAAAAAAAATAGAACAACTGGAAGGTGAATCAGAAAAAACCAATATCAATGATAAAGATTTGTTAGAAATAAATATTAAAAATGCGATAAAATCTACTAAACTTGGCTTCACAATACTGATTTCTACTAAACAATATCTTTCTTTAGTGTTAATGCAGCTCTGCCATAGCTGTAATAACAAAAGTTTTACAAATAAAGTTCTAAATACAATGGTTATCAGATTTCAGATTAGATACATAGTAAAGTCCAAAATATATAATGCCATCTTTAAACATTTAAATAAAACAAAAGAAATCTAGTTTACAAAAGCTGTAGCTACTTCTGAACTAGCAGAAGGAATATCTTGTAATGTAGCACAAAGTGCATTAGCTATAATTGAAATTATTAATCAAATAAGCAATAAAATGTACTATTATTATTAAAATAAGTATTTTGCTCCTCTTGAAGCTTGTGCAACTTCTAGTACAGAAAAAGCCTTGAAAAAATATATTGAACATACATTATTACAAGGCAAGAAAACTCTAGCTCTTGGATTCAATTGCTCATTATTTCATATACAAAATACAAATTAAGCTAGTGGTAAGCTAATATACCAAGAAACACTACCTGGTATAATAATTTACTTGTAATTATTAATTTGATCTATAGCTAATTAAAATTATTTTTATTAGATTATTCTTACAAGCTAATTGTCACATTTCACGTGGTTGAAAAAACCAGATTTACAAAAGATAGTAAATTAGGACTTACTAAAACAATCCATCAAGACAATTACAATAAATCTTTAAAGCAAATAGAACATGCTATTTTAATTAAGATATTAAATCAAGTTAGTTCACCATTAGAAGAAGCTGGGTTATATTTAAAAATATGTATCGATGGTGATTTGGACTCGAATAGAACTCTTGCAAATTAGCCCATTGTAGCCAATGTTTTACACTGATCTAAAACATTTAACAAAAAATATTATAAATTCTTTACATAGTAGATGTAAAAAATTTTTATTACAAAAAATTATAAGTTCATTAATTCACATACAGTATTTTCTAATACCTTTTTTTTTTTTAGATAAAAAACATACCCGATTTCATGCATTTAAATACCATATAATGTGTTGGTTCCATGGATGCATTTATTTAGCAGCTTTATGAAAAGCAGCCCAAAATTCTCACATTCTATCTGAAGAGAAATCATGAAATATGCAAGTAGAAAGTCTTATCTGCTATTTACAAAATAATCATTTATCTTGTTAGTCAGTTGTTTGCTAGACAAAAGATAATCCAGAAATTAACTTACTCTTTGTCATTCATCTAGTAGTTGAATTGATAAATTTTGAAAACTTTTTGAAGAAATTTTTTGTTTACCTTGTAGTTAAGAAATTGTTGTATTAAATCAAACATTCCAAAATAAAGCATTTAATTGTATAAAGCTAGTATACCTAGACAAAAAAATTGATTACTAGCAATCATATTCTGCATGTTATACAATAGCTATATTGTATTATAATGAAGGGTATGCTTACTTGTTCTTTAAACTTTGGGTAATCTACAGTCAAAAACCTTTCGAGAATAAAGACTTGTACAATATAAATGCAATAGAAAAAGAGCATTCTGAAAAACAAAGATAGAAGATAAATAATTTATAGCAATGTAACTAATACAAGCTAATAACTTTGTTAATGAATATAATGAATTGGGTGAGTTTAAATTTGATAAGGTAATTATTATTATAATAAAAGAATAATTTTAAAAGTTTAACTAGTAATTTATTTACTATCATAATTTAATAATATAAGAATTAGTTTACTATAAAGATAAAGCACAGGATTAGCTTTATGCTAATGAGTTTTATCCATCTTTTGCTTCATTAATTATAAACTTTGATATAACTATAAGATGTATTAGTTGCTATATTTTTGCAAAATATACAAAAGGTTTATGTGCCTTGTATTATACATACTAAGTATTTGGTTAAAAAAGCAGAATTTTAAACCCAGAAATAATATATGCCAACTTATGAGTTTAACAAAATGCATTGAAGTTATTGCAGAAAAATATTTAAATATACTAATCTGAGACCCAGACAATTAGAGACTATAGAAAGTTATTTAGAGAAAAAAAAGAATACACTTGTTGTTATAAAGATCAGAGGTGGAAAATCTTTTTGTTATGTAGTCTCTGTAATCCTCTTTACAATTGTTATCTTATTTTTAAAATCTTTAATACAAAACCAAGTAGTTAGTATAAAAATCATATTATGTAAAAATTTGAAAAATTAAAATAATCATATATCTAATAAACTTTACTTTTAGAACTATTTCATTTAGTTAGGAGTTCTATGTGGTATCTTGCTAACATCATCAAATGAAACGATTGAATATGAATTAAAGCTTTTTAATAAAATAGCTCTTGGATTTACTCGCTTGCTTTATATTATTCCAGAAAAACTGTTGTTTAATAAATTGTTTTAGAAGTTATATGATTATTTGTATGATATTAGAAAGATACAGTTTGTGATTAATGGGGTGCATTGTATTTTTAACTTCTGTCATTTTAGATAAGAAATATACAAATATAATATTAGTTAATAAAAATAACTAAAAATTTAAAAAATAAAATATAGAGAGAAATAGTGAAAATTAGAAATACTAAAAAAAGTTTTCCTGATGCTCAAATTATAGCCTTAACTACAACTTTATTTCATGATAATATAAAAGCACTACAAATTAATTTGAATTTTAATATAACCCGCTTTGCAACTATAAGAGGATCTGATTTATTTTGTAAAGAATTATGCTTCTTTATACAAAGCTAAATAAATGCCAACTCAGCTTGGGTAAACAAAGTAATAAAATTGTAAAAAATATGAAGAATCTTAGTTGTACAATAATCTATTGTGCATGGATTAGTAACTATTTAGATGTTCTTAAAATGCTAAATACAAAATTAGAAAATCTATCATTAGATGTATATAACGGACAATTAACAGAAAATGATAAAAATAATATGATGAAAAAATGAAATAATAGCCAAACATATCTAATGATTATAACATCGGCCTTTGGTTTGGATATAAATATGTCTGATGTCTATCTAGTTATACACTATAACTTTCAAATGAGTATAAATAAGTGTATATATTATTTTAATAAATATAAATTTATTAAAGAATAATAATTAATACTTTTATAAGTAGCAAGCCTTCTGGGTGGTCTAGACTAGATTAACAGAAAGCCAAATACATTATCCTTTATTCATAGAAGAATGTTCATATAAATTACTCTATTATCACAGAAAATAGAAAAAGGTATTTATTAATATTATTATACATTAGGTTTTATTAAATAATTCTCTAATAATTTTCTAATATACCTTATATAGTACTGATAAAGATGATAAAAATAATAAGAAAACTATAATTTGAGAGTATTTTTTAAAAAAATCACAACACAAACTCTTTGAAGTAATATATTATTTATTGTCTTACTACTTATTAATGCCAATTTCAATTAATATCACAATATTATATATGGCTAAGAGATCCAATTTTACAAGATTGTAATTCCTGTAAAAATTGCACTATGCACAATAAAGACAACTCTAGTTTAGAAGATATAAAAACAAAAATTTTAGATTTGTTAAAAGTAGTAAAAATATTATGTGAGAATAAAGATAAGCCAATCATATTCATAGATATAATTAATGTTTTTTGTGATACATTAAATAATACATGATTTAAAGATAGAAAACTAAATTTGATAGAACTTGCTAATCACTTAAAACCAAAGCTTTTATATACAAAAGCCTTAGCTGAATTAGCATTGGCAGATCTGGTTCATTATGGTTTTGTTAACCAAACAATTTGGCTTGAACAGAAGATTAGTAACACTTATTTAATATCTACTATAATAGTACAAAGTGTAGTAGAAAATACGAGCTTCCTTGTGCAAGAAAAAACTTGGTTATACTAGATAAAACTATAGAAATTTTTTATAATAGTATTTTTTATCTTTATATTCTTATATACATTCATATTTTTCTAATAAATTTTATATTTTACTTAATCATAAAATCTAAAAATAGTTTTATAAATAAAAAAAAAAAGCTTTTGTAAATCGCACATATTATAGTAACCTCTACATATACATATTAAATTGGGTTACTATATCTTATTACTTATTCAAATCTAATATTTGTTTTTGTTACTTGTAATACAGTAATGTTAAAAGTTATTACAAGTCGAAAAAGTTAAAGACATTATGTAAATTATATAGAATATTCTAGATTGATATCAGGTATTCAATTTTTTCTTTTGTTATACAAAAATAATCCATGACTGATTACAACTGATTTTATATGAAATTGAAATTATTACCTTCTATTCTTAAGTTGAATTTAATAGAATAAATAATTTAAATATTAAAATAAAAAGCAAACAAAATTAGAAAAATGATAAATCAAAAATTTGAAATAAGTAAAATAAATTAAAAATAAGAAAAATTCAATAAAGCTAAATCAAATAAACTAAATAGAAATAAAATAATTCAAAATAATTTGAAATAATTTAAATAAATAAAATAAAATTTAAAATATAAATTATACAAAAATTATAAAAAATAGAAAATTCTAAATTAACTAGATAGTAATATACAAATCTATTTGAATAAATTTAAACCAATTTAAAATAGTTTAATATGTACTAGTTTCACTAGTTTATCTTCATAATATACATTCTATGCTAAATTTTCTATAGTTGAATAAAATTTAGGTTCTTTTTCTACAGATACTTCTCAGTATCTTTCTTTAATTTGTCTAAAGTTGAGTAAATGGCTTTAATGATAAGCCTTTTGGTAATAGCTAAGCATAATTGCTATTATAAAATAAAATATTATTAGCTAAATTAAATTAATTATAAAAATTAATATATAAAAATAATCAATAAAATAATCAACTCTCTCCGACGATCCCTCATACCAACTTTTCCAAAAAGGCTGACCTACGAAAACTATACAGTTAATATGTTTAAACACCACAAAACTTCACTAGTAGCAGCAGGGAACAATGGCTATTCACTGCA
>CAJVPU010000608.1:0-16464 GCA_910591775.1 Dentiscutata heterogama | reverse complement strand
TAATTTAAGTCATTTGCTAATCGATAAATGGAATTACTAGGGCTGTTTTGGATTAGAACCGGATACCAGTCATGTGGGAAATAGACCAAGAAAAATTGCTGTTTTGAGTTTAAGAGAAATGCGATTATTCTGACTAGAGGACAAAAGTCAAAACTAATAGAAAAAGAAAGGGACGAACTATTGAGTTTATTAATGATAAGTATATCAGATGTTAGAACAACATTGTTTTATATGAAATTCATTCCCAGAATTGTTTTTGATATTCGCCAAGCTAAATTGACGACCTTCTGATTGTTTATTATTCTTAGAGTATTATGCCTTCGAAGAATCATTTTTTTATTAACCTATCGTTAATTTACCATTGATCATTGCATACAGTATAGTATCTTACCACATAAGGTACCCTTCTCCATGAGGGGTGTGGATAAAAATTATGACAAATTTAATAATTGGATTGAGAAGTATATTTAATTTTCGTTAATATATTTGAATTTTACATCTTAATAATTCGTAAAAACTATTTAATCCTTTAGGGAGTAAGTACAATGATCAACTATATGGATTATAAAGATCATTTTTGCTCATGATAAATTCTATTTATCGCTGTTTGCAAATTACCCGGTATTATTCAAATTTAAAATGAAGCTCGTGAAGACCTTGGTCGTGCACAATATCTATTGTAAAATATCGGAATTCTAATAGCTGTTTCATGATTCCCGGAACGCCTGACAAAAATTTTTTAATGAGATTTGGTCGATTCGATTAAGTTAGTGATCTTGGTATAATCGATACATTCAACATTATTAAACTTTTGTTTGAATGCTTGTCCAACATATTTGATGTGTTTAATATGTGCAAAGGTTTATGGCTAAGGCTGCTCTTATCAATCAATAAATCTTGATAAAAGAGATCTGGATATAAAATAAACTCTTCTAACTTAATTGGATTGGCCGAAAATTGTTGTTGATGAATTTTTTATTAGGTGTTTAAGGAATTATAACAATAGAATATTGCTGGAAAAAATCGGGATATGTTAGAATTTTGTGCACTGGATCCCAGGGTTAGGCAGCCTCTATGTCCGATGAATTTTACTGGACACTAGATATATTAATTTGTCTGGTTGTTAGTTTGCTTGACTCTGAACAGAGGTTTCTTATTTCTAAAAAAAAAAAATTATGTGCAATTTTAGAAATTTAAATTTTATTGGGCAATCTCGTTTGATTGCACTCTGTTGGATCCCGGGATTGCTAATGATATTAATTTGGTGTTACGTAAATAAAATTGCAATTGGTATTTTTGTAATGCTTTTTTAATTTATATTTTTTAATAGAAATTTTTAAAAATTTATTTTAAAACCTCTATACAGTCACTTTTTATAATTTGCAATATAGTTGTGACTATATAGAGGTAACCTCTATATTAGTCACACCTCTTTATAATCATGACTTTTTGTATCTGACTATAGAGAGGTTCGACTGTATATTCCTTTTTGTGTGTTCCTGAGTATCTTCCAAATATAATTAGATTTCCTAATCCTACTGCTACAAATGCATTTTCTAATGCTTTTTTCTATTCTCTATATTTTTCAACTGTTCTGTCGAATTCAGGTATAAGAGTTGCTATCTGGTTAAGATTTTTTGGTGCTTTGAATTCTGTTGCCATTTTAGTTTTCTGGTAATACTGTTGTTAATTTTCCTTAATAAGTACACTGAGTAAGTTTTAGCCAGTTAATTACATTGAATGATTTTTTTTGGATTATGTCTAGTTGTTCTTTTACTTTAGATCCATTTTCTAATATTAATGAGTATAATAGATATACTGTTATTTCTTCTTTGGTTAACTCTTCTGGGTTATATTCTTCTTCTCTATATATGTTGTCAACTCAGAATTTTATTTGATAAGTTCTTTTATCTGTAAACCGTTTGGTTTCTGGTTTTACTATTCTTATGGTTTGTATTTGTCCATTTAGGAAGTCTTCAATCTTTTGGTCTAGTTCTCTAAGGTATCTTTGTAATTTTATTTTCTGGTTGTCTGTTAAGGAGTTTGGATAATCATTAAAATATTGTTGAAAAACTTTGATATATAATTTGTTTCTTATTTTTCTGTAGCTCATTAATTATTTCTTTGTTATATAGGGTGCTTTTTCTAATATACTTTCAATGAAATCTTGTGGTTCATTATATTGCTTTGCTTTTGTAGCTAAGTATATTAATTTATTTGTTAGTAATATTCCTGTTTAAATTTCTTTTTGTGTTCTAAGTATACATATAGTTCTGCTGCTTGTTGTACTGGTAGGCTTCATTTAAGTATTGGTGATACTTTTGTTTTGATTTTTATTTGTTTTGAAATTTCTTTTTCTTTAATTATTTCTTGTTTTCTTTCTTCTAGAACTGTAATTACTATTCCTTTATATTTGCTATTACTGGATATTGCTCTTCTAATTTGATTGATTTTATCTTGGTAGTTCATTCAATTTGTTTGTCCTTTTTATTACTGCAGTTATTTCTTTTGCTCACACTACTGTATTTGCAATTATTAATATTGTTGTTACTATTGCTATTGAGATAATAGTTAGTTGTATGGTTTAATTGATATATATGAATAGTTTCTCTGATGTTGCTAGTACTATTATGATATTGTTCATCTACATGATTGATGCGTTGATTGATGATATCATGTAATTACTTGTTATGATTGTTAAGGTACTGTCTTTGTTTTGGTTATCCATGGTTAAACTGTTGTTTCTCTTAATGCTTGTACTTGATTAACTATTTGTTGATCTTCAAATTCTTTTTTAAGAGCTATTAATTTGGTTTTATAACTTCTATTTTTGCAAATAAATATGGCTGCTGTAATTGCTATTACTATTGCAAATATTACTTCTTCTACAAATGTATCTATTATATTTGTGTCTTGTAGGTATCCGGGTGTTTGTGTAGTATAGAAAGGTGTTGATGTTGCAGTTATAGTACTGAATACTGTACTGATTATTGTTGAAGGTGTGATTGATATTTGTATTACTGACATATATTATCTAGTATCTTGTTCCAAATATTTGATTTATACTTGGTAAGTTTGGAAATGCTACTTGTTTAAGCGATTGGTTATTGATAACTTATTGTTTGTTTGACAATTTCTTTTTCTTCTTCTGTTCTTGAAGTTTTAAAATTATGAATATTAATGCTATTGCTGATATTATTACAAGTATCGTGACTATTGCTCTGTATACTTTAATAAGTCTTTGATTATTGTTATCACTATTTGTTATTTATTTCTTTTTGAGAAATTTAGGTTTTTTTGGTATTATGTATAGTCTTCTTGAAGCTGTATTAGGTGGCGGTAGTTGCCTTTGAGGTGCTGGATTGGGTATACTGTATTGTTGTTTCATTGCTATCATAATTGATTATCAATTCGTTATTGTTGTGATGGCTTTTATATAAGTGGTCTTTGATGTTGTATGTATAGTACTACTGGTCTTTGGTTTGGTATAGTTAGTACTCTTGGTGTGATTACTCTTGGTATTCCTTGGTAATAACTATAAAGGGTAGTTGGTCTTAATAGTGGCCTTTGATAATTGTTTGACATATAAGGTTAAATTGTTTGTTTGATTGTTTAACAACAGAGTAAAGTTGATTGTTGAAGATATTGATCTGCTTCAGATATAGTTTTGTTCACATGCTTTTTATAGCGTTGATGTTTGCAGCAACAATATAAGATTGTAATTAATATTATAATTATCAATAATTCAATGATTATTCCATATAATAATTGAGTTGCAAGTAGATTGTTATTAATAATTATACAAGTATTATTGAATAGAGTTTGGTTATGATTGTCAGTCATCAGTTTCTTCTTGGTATAATAGTATTTGATATTGTCTGTGATTGTTAATTATAGCAATAACTATTGTAGATATAAGTATTGTTAATAATAGTATTGTTGTACTGAGTATTAGTATGATATCAGTGATTATGAGTTGTTTTGTGTACTAGGGCTATTAAATAGGTTTAATTGCAGTATATATTATCAGTGCTATTCCAGATATACATGTTGTTCCTAATATAATAAGAGTTATAATAATTTGTATGTTGTATAGTACTTTTAGTAATGTGATTGTTAGTCCTATTGTGAGTATCAAAGTTATTGTTAATATGATTATTCCTTGTTTAATAAATATCTATTGTAAGTATCATTTTGCCTATTTCAGTAATTTGTTATTTGTTGAATAAGAATTTCTGTTCTTATCAAGTAACTATTTATAGTTTCTATAAGCTATTTTTATGCAAAGAGATTTTGTTGTTGATATCTAGCAGGTTGTGTCAGTCAATTGATTAGATATTGTACTTGTTGAGTCTTTTTGGCTAGTTTTCTTTTATAGGTGCAAACGATTGTAGCTATTGTACTTATGGCAGTTAGAATTGTGATTACTAATGCAATTAATGTGTTTACAGCTTCTGTATCAGTGAAGTAATTTGTACTTAGTTGTGCAGTGATTGTTGCAGAATTTGTTATAGTTATTGTTGATAGAGTTATTGTGAGCATTGCAGTTATAGTTATTACAGGTATTGTTACGTTGATTTGTTGGGCTTCGAGGATTCGTATTGTTATTAATAGTAAGATGGTTATTTGAAGTATTGTCTACATTGAGTCGTGATTATGCTTTGTAATCTTGATTTGTAATTATTTATTGTTGTTTATCGCTTGCGTTAATAGTTTAGTCTGTAGTGTCTGGTGGTTTCAATGTAGTTGTCTTTTAGAGTAGCTATTTCTATAGTTTCAACTAGTAAGGTTTCGTGTTAGCCTTGTTAGCTTTGCTTTTTATTTTGGTGTCAGATTCAATTATTCGTATCTATCCAGTAGATTTGAAGTTATCTTATTTTATTAATAGTTTTGGTTATTTAGTTCACCAATAGTTGTTTATTTTCAGTTAGGCACAATTATATTTCTTTACTTCTTTTTTTTTATTACGGATTTATTGAAAGAATTTATTTGTATAGAAGAATTATTATATTGCACAATTAAAATTTAAACTATTAAAGGTCAGTTTATTAAATATTTGAGCTGTTAATGTTTCTTGATTATTACATAAAGGTATTTATACTATTTTGATAATATGTATTAGGCTAAGTATTGTTTTACTTTTTGCCTTTGATATTGTTCTTTGAGTTTGAGTATTAATGGTTGTTTGTTAAAGATTATTAAGTTAATAGGTCTCTATTATTTTTGTTGAGTATTTTTGAGCTTTTGCTCTTGCTAGATGCCAGTTGGTTAAGTTGTTTTGCCAATGGCTTGTAGGGTTTTCCCAATTATTAGGTTGCTCTAATTTTTTGTTTTCGAGCACTTTGGGCACATTGTAATTAGTTATTTGGGCTATAGCCTCATTGGGCGCTATATGATAGCTTTTATCGGGCACCAACAATATGCTAGCTTCTAGCTATTATTGAAGGGTTATTGGGAAGTCTTAATAGACTATTGTCATGTTGAGCATAAGGCGCCAATGGCCTAGGTTTTTTCTACTCTAAAGGAATTTTTTGGATAAAATTTTCTAAGCTAAGACACTAGAGGTCTATCTAGAATCGTTATTTAGCTGCTAATCAGCTTAAAGTTTAAAAATAAAAAGCTTGTACTTTTATATATTCAAGAAGGCTATTCTACTGAAATTATGTTGTTATTTTTCTATTTATAACTAGTGCTATTTTACCTCTCTTACATGATGCTTTCATATTTGTGTTATAGTTTTTATAGTTTTCTGTAGATATATTCTTTTTTGGGCTAAGATCGCTAGCCACTTTTGGCGAAAAAATGCATATAAAAGGAAATGATAGTATCATAAATTTGAAAGCATTTTGTATAGTAGATTATTGATCTCTATTCTTGATTTCTACTCTTGATCTAGATCTTGATATTGATTCTAGATCCCAGCACTTCGTTTTCACTCTACTGTGAATAACTGTCGTATTTATACCTTTTGCTTTTAGGCTGATCATTACTAAATTAATTGCGAAATAAAAAACATTCAGTTGCAACGTCTCAAACATATTTCAGAATCATAATAAATCTCTATCTCTGTAAAGACCTATAATACTTTCTTTGATTTTAATTTCACTATTTAATTCACTGTTTAGTTTATTTATTATAAAAAGATATATAATAAAACTTATTAATAACAATATCTTTCAACAAAGTAAAAAGATAACTGAAATTTTTAATGAATAGAATTTAGCGAGATGTCAGCTATTAATTAATCCTTTGAACTTAACCTTAATAAGTTACTTTATGTTACATATTTGATTTTTACTATATTCCTTTATTTAAAAAATAATAACTGTACAATCTTTAAATACTATCGCATAAATGTTGATTTATTTGACAAGTGTCTATAAAAAGATTAGTCAGAAAATCTAAATCACAACACTTCACATCTATAAATATACATTCATATTAAAATTATGTTATATCATATGATCTCGCACAAACAATAGATCTATTGTACTATCTGGCATTGATTGAATGCTACAACTACATACTAATGCTTCGCAAAGCCTCGATTATTGTTTTTGCTTATTTCTTGATCAATAACACATCTATTATTATTTTCATGTAATATATGGGCAGCCGTTAATATAAATCAAGCAAAATATATATTTGAAAAAAAAAACTAATAGCTTAACTTTCACAGCTCATATCTTGATTAATATTGGATCATTTAATATTCAAAAGATAATAAGCTTTTTTTTTTGAATATTAAATGATCAAGATAGCTTCAAAATTAATCGAGATATGAGCTATGAAAGTTAAGCCATTAGTTTTTTTCAAAAAATCTAGATTTGCTTGATTTCTGTTGACAACTGCCCATATTTCTAAATATAGAACTCGATTCTCCAAACAAATTAAACTTAAATGTATATTTCCTGCTCACTGCATACAGGGCTATGCTACACGATAATGAAAAGACAATGAGTTATATTATACATTATTTATTATAGACTTAGTAATAAGTTGATTATACTTCCCATTTTGAATAACTGATTTTCGCTTCAAATAATCTATAAATCTGTTGTTATATTTAAATGATGATAACTGATTTTTGCTTCGAATAATCTATAGAACGTTGATAATATTGCTTTTTTCTCATCGTAAACTGATTAGATCAATATAATCATCGTTATTATAAAGTCATATCAATTAAATTAATTCTTTTAAAAGTAATACAACATCTTACCAATATATTTATCAAAATCATTAGATCTAATCTGTTCAATTCAATAAAAATAATTATTTTCTTTGTCTTTAAAAAAAAAAAAAAAAAAAAAATCATTTTACCATACTAGGAAAATCTAAACAAGAAAATATCCTCTTTTCTCAAAACCTATTTATAATAAAAAGATAAATAATTCAAATTATTAACATGTAATTCTATTGATAATATCTGTAAAAAGAAATTTTACCTTCGATTACTCAAATATCAGTATGAATTATTGAAATACAAATAAAGCATTAAAAGATGAAATCTATTTCTCTCATATAAGCTATTTTCGTGTATTATATGATTCTCTTCGTCATAATCTTAACTCTTAAATCTATAAAAATCTTGAATAAAAAATAAAAAAATAAATTTTAATATCACAATATCACAAACAAAAAACTTCTTACCAAATTACTTTCACCAATGTCTTCTATCTTCATTGCATATTGTTTTGTTAAAACTGTCAGCGGAAATGATAAATTTATAAATAGATCTGCCCTTTATCGTATTAACGATAAAGATAATGAATTTAGGGAATTCGTCTATAAAGGTTTTACTGGGAGTAATAATTCCCTAATAATTGACTTCGAAAAAAACTCCATTGTTCTCATGATTGGGAGATATGTATATCATGACAATGTTGAATCTGTATGTTTGTTTCCCTTATGTGCTTTAAACTATTTATCTATTTAAAACTTATCTTAATTCTTCTTATAAAGCTCGGTCTTATTCAGACCATACCAATTTCTGCCTTACCTGATTCTTCGTGTTCCCCTGGAGACCTACTCTATGCATTCCCACTGTTGATATATACTGCCCCCATGGTAACAAATTCCTATAAATTCAATGATAACATAGAAAAGCAGAGTTTCATATTATCTAAAAGATTATACAATCCTGTGAATAGTCAGAAAGGAATAGAATCAAATATTATCGTATCCTATACAAATGTGAATGGTCGGTATGATTCTCTCAAAGAAGGTATAAAGAAAAGTGTTATCTCTGCTGTGGAGAGATTAAAAATTAATAAATTTCCCCATATTATTTTTTTGGAGATCAAATGGAGCTATGCATCCAACAAATCGAAATCATTACTCCATTCTTCAGGTACAAAAGCAAAATCTACTGAAGATTTTAATAATCAACTTGACATGATCGAAAAACAGTATGCAACAATGAATTCACAACCATCTAATAAAAGAAAAAGAGGTGCCTTTTTCTCCTCACCAGCAAAGCCTTCGAATAATATAACCCCAACTACCAACCTTGAAGAACTTGCAAATCAAATCAGAACTAACCAACCTGAAGCTCAACAAACTTCCACAAACACACCTAATAAAATTTAAATAAGATTAGTTTATTTTTTTAAAATCATTATTATCTAATAAAAATAAATTTTTAAAATTCTTTCCATATTAAATATCATGGTAATATCATTATCTAACTTTAACTATATTATGCGAAATTTCATCTCGCTCTAAATAAATTAGTTGCTATGTCTTAAACTTATATAGCACTTCATATTCTTTTGCATTTCATTAGTACTAATAATAATTATAGTTATCCTACATTCTACAACTAAAATAACTGAATGAATCAATTCAACATAAATACTTACTACCTCTAAATCGTATTATATTTCTCTAATTATACATTAACTTGATTAAAATTTAAAATAAATAAATCTATATACTCATCTGATAATAATCTGTTTAAGCATCAGTCTTATTTTCGTATGTACCACTGATAAAAATTTATACTGCATAAATAATAACACCCTTTTTATTAATTAGTAATAACTCTTTATTATAAATAAGATTCATTATATTTTTTTTTATCCATTTTTTCTTAGCATCTCAATAAACCTTTTTCTTACCTTAATCACAAACTTAATTTACAGTATGCCTAATTACAAAATTCAAACGTTCCCAATTATTACTTTCGAATCTACTCCTCATTCTGAAACCAATTCGCCTATTAAATCGCGAAGTGCTAATATGTTTGAATCGTACCATCATAGAGCTGAGATAAACCAAAATTTATCAAATGCACTGGCCCCTAACAATAATCGTTTGATACCAGATTTTAACTCACCTTTATATACTAAAAACATTCTTCTCTCTCAACATCCTGACCTTCAAAAACTTCTATTCGCATTTCAAACTAAAATATTAAATGATTATCCATCTATCCCTTGTACCTACTGTTCAATACTAATGATGAAATCCTCTGCACAATGGATTACTCACAATGATAATGAAAATTATCCTTTGACTACTATTTTCGACTTTCCAGTACATACTCGACTGAACAATCGAAATAACACCCAAGTTGCAGTTTGTAACAGTTGCAAAAAGCAATCAACTAGACGCTACCCACCTATATTATCAGCTGTCCCAACCGAAATCTATGATGTTCCAATAGTATATAGAAAATACCTTTCTCCCGTTCATATGAACTGCTTATTAGACCGCTTTCCTGGCACAAACCATTATTCTAATTACCGCCACCTAGAAGGATCTATAAGAATTACTCAGAACTATAGATCGATGCAAATATATTCCGGTTCAATTGGTGCCTACCTAAACACTAATGAATCTCCATTGTAGTTTCATAATTCTTTAATTCTAGCTTCAGAGTGGTTAAAACAAAACAATACTCTTATTAGAGAATATCATGCTAATTTAATAACCACACCCCATCTCCATTATCTCCCATACCAATCCTTTTACTTTTAGCAAGCCAATCTCTTACTAATAGCTCTTCTCCTAACATCCTTCGAACTTGTCTTCCTGATGATACACCACGCCCTCCCGATTTAGTAGTTCCAAACTTTCCATTTCCTCATGAAGTTCATGACCAAGATTTCCATTATACGCGTCTAGTCGCTACTTCTTTACCAAATAATAACAATACGGACCTTCTAATCCTTTTTAAAAATCCAAATCTAGAAGCACTCATTTTTCCTGACTTATTTTCTAATGGTAAAGGGCATTACGAAGATATCAAAAGGCGTCTAAATCTTCAACCTTCGATTGATTCGTATGGCAAATATATAAAATTAAGGATGTTATGTCCTGATCCCCGTTTTCGCTTACACTGGTATTGGCCACACTGGTCTTACTTGACTTTAGAGAAAAAACACCATTTTCAAAACCAACATCGTCTACTCTCTACTCGATCTGTTAACTGTAAATACTACCCCACGAGAGCTGATCTAATCGCTACAAGCTCTTATACCAATTTTCCTATTCTCGACGAATCGATAACCACTACAATCCCCTCTTACCTTACCTCTTTTTTTAAAAAAAAACAACACCAGGTTAATGCGATAATTGATTCTTATAGTCTTCCACAGCTCTTTTATACAACAACTATGGCTAAGAGCAGGTGGTCCTACTTGCATAATATCCTAATCTCAACTGATAATCATGACCTCTTACCTTTTAATCGTCCTCTATACATTTATATGTTCTATCGCAATTATCTAAATAATATAAAGAATAAATTATGGAAAACCCCAAATTTAGCATGCTGGGGTAAATGGAAACACTTTTTTGAACGTGACGAGTTTCAAAACAGAGGCATGATACATACCCATGGTTTTGCTTACACTGAAAAAAAAACTCAAGAATTAATCTCAATAAATACAATTCGCGCTAATGTCCCAGATCCTAATTTAGAACCTGACCTATATCAGTTAGTTATAGCTTTCCAAATTCATCATTGCGATCACAGATGTAGACCACAAGACTATACCAAAGAACAATGCTCCAAAGGCTTTCCTCAACCTCTTTCCCAACATACTTACTATACATCTGATAATCTTCGTTTTGTCTATCACCGCGTCAAAGAGGAAGATAAAATGGTCATTCCTTATCATTCTGAAACCTTAATAATATGGAGAGGACATGTAAACTTTCAATATGTAACTTCAAATGGATTTGCCAAGTATATGACCAAATACGTAATAAAACCTGAACTCTCTGAGCTTTTTGACATTGATAAACAAGGCGATTATAGAAAACATATTATGGCTCGATGACTTGGCACGATGGAGCTAATGGTTCTCTTACTCCAATATCCCCTAACCAGATATTTTGTCTCTGTTCACTACCTCCCTTTCACTCCCTCAGAACTCAGACCAAGATCTGTCAAACCCATTCATTTACTTACCCAACTAAATGATACGGGAGATGACAATACTACTAACACAGATGGTAAATATTTTAAACTCTATATTTCACATCGTTGCTCTTTAATTAACTTTTAAATTTCAGAAATAAAAAATCATCCATCTGTAGAAATAAATCAAATCTACTTTTGAAAAAAATTAATACTTTAACCTTTACATCTCATATCTCAACAAATTTTAAAGCTATCTTTATACTCTAATATTCGAAAAAAAAGCTTAGATCGTAAAATTTCTTTTGATCATTAAAACATCAAGATAGCTCTAAAATTCATCGAAATATAAGCTATAAAGCTTAAAGTATTAATTTTTTTCAATTAAATTTAACTGATTTCTATTAACGGCTCCCAAATCTAAAATAACCTTATCAACCTCTTTGCGTACCTTCTATCACCATAATTACAAAACAATTACAAATTTATGCAATTAAAACTACCATTCCTAATAAAAGATAATTTAACACATTATAAATATAAAATTATCAAATATATTAACTTTGCTTCCAGAAACTAATACCTTATGATGCATTTGTAAAATACCCCAAAATTTGAAAAATTTTACTTCTAATACAAATTCTAATAAATTTTTTTTTTTTTCTTACTTCAATATAATAAAATCCAACCTTAAATTTGGTACCAAAAAACTAATTAATTTTAACAAACATGCTATAATAACTTACCTTTATGTTAAACAGAACTAAAAATCTTCACCCCTCTTCTTCCTTTTTTATCTATGCTAGATTCCAACAAAATCCTCCCTTACTGGGATGATGCCATCGACAAGTACTTCGACTATCCTGACTATGAAATTTTTACTAATCTCACTTACCCTGACTACTTTCGAAATTACACCATTGGATCTAGACAACCTACCCAAAACTCGCATTTATTTCATACCAGAAACCGTAAAAACAGAATAGTAATACAAAGAAAATCTCCTATCCTCTTAAGATTCATCTTGTATAGAATAGATGATGGTGAATCTTTTTTTTTTCAGCATCTTCTTTTTAAATTTCCTTCTAGATCTGAACAAAACCTACTTGGTGAATTCAACATCTACAAGGACCATTTCGCGGCTATCTTTCCTTTAAGATTCCATCAAGAAACTGATGCTCAAAAAAATAGCTACCTATACCAAAAAACTTCCCTAACAAACTCTTATACCACCATATTAAGAACCCTGCTACAAGACCTAAAAAACCATAACTTGTCCGATTTAATTTTAAATCAATTCTTATCCTTAGAAAAACATCGTCCTCACCTAAACTCCCGCTCCTCCTTATCTCTCAATAATAACCAATATATAATCTATTCTACTATATGTAATACATGGGGCTCTTCTTCTGCAGGAAAATATCCATATTTCTTCCTTACTGGATCAGCTGAAACCGGAAAAAGTTTTCTATTATATCAAATCCTCTTCTATTTACAATCAAACCACTTAAATTATCTACTCATAGCATCCACAGGCGTGGCTGCCCATAATATAGGTAAAAAGACTCTACATTCAGTATTAAAAATTAAATACTATGACAGACACTATGAAAGTCTAATCCATTCAAATGATAATAATGAAGCAAACCTAAAGAAAATAGAGTTTATAGTAATAGAAGAAATCTCAATGGTAGATGGAGATCTTTTTACATTCATAATTCGCAACAACAATCTTATATTCAGAGGTATACCTACCTTAGTAGTAGGCGACCTAGCCCAACTACCACTCGTTAACCCGAAATATGTATTTCAATCTCCTGCCTGGTCTCCTTTCTTCCCTCTCTTCTTAACCGCTCCACAACGCCAATGAGATGACCTTGAATTTTACAATATCCTCCAAGAAATACGTATTGGCAGACTCTCAACCAGATCTCTATTAATCATCAACTCGAATATCAACACTGACAACACTTTAGCTTAATTCTATAATACCACTCACATCGTAGGCATATACTGCGAAGCTCAGAACATAAACCAACTCCTGTGTACCTACCTTTCTTTTGACCAAGAGACCTCTGAACTCTTTCTTTCACTATCTGATGACACTATAGACTCTGATCCCCTAGATCACGACCACCATTATTCTCAATTCAAACACTCGACAAATTTACCAAACACTATCCATCTCCAAGAAAGAGCTCGTCTCATGTTCCTTAACAATAAATTATTTGGTGACGATATATGCAATAGATCCATAGGAATCCTAATAAAACTTATCGATGATAACAACATTGAAGTAACCTTCCCAACTTTTTCTAACATCACCAAAGTCATAATTCAGAAAGAGACCTCTTATTTCTATATCGACGGAAAGAGAGCATCAAGAAAACAATTCCCTCTTCAGAACGCCTTTGCTTTAACTACCCACAAAGTACAAGGACTAACCCTACCTCATGTTACCACAAGCATCGACAAATCAATATTTGCTAAAGGCCAAGCTTACGTCGCAATGAGCCGTGCCACTTCATGGAGAAATCTCAACCTAATAAATTTTGACCCCAAACATTTAAAAAGCCCAAAGGCCGCACTAAAAGAATATGATAGGCTATATTCAATACATAGCAAGGAACTCAGATCTTTACCCTAACACTTACCCTCTTAAAATGTACTTACATTCTCTAACTAGTCATTAACGATAAAACTTTCTAATTATTACCAATTCTTAACAAATTCCTAACTGTATAAATCATTCACAAATTAAAAAATTTATATAATTTTATAGTTAACGATATATTATCAATTGTTAATAATTAAAAATTTTCATCGCTACGTACTAATTATTGCTTTCGTTACTCAACTTCTATCGCTATAATATCATACCACATTTACTTACTAAATATTGTTACACCGCATTCTCTACCACGTTTCACTACTGCACCAATTTATATCTATACCTTTTATCCTTATTTCTCTTCGATTTAACCAATACATATTAAATTAAACTAAACTATCTTTTATCTTTACATCCCATGCTTTATTACCCATTTTACTTCTTATTCTATTTATATTATTAATAATATAACATCAAAAACAATATAAGTAACTATATATATATATATATATATATATATATATATATAATTTTATTTCACTAAATAAACATGCATCTTTAACGATAATATTATCTAAATATCTTAATCTCATATTTGACCCTCTATATCCTTATTAATACAACCTATAAGTTACTTCCTGCAACTGCATCCTCTGCCACGTGAACCTTGTTATAAGTTGAAATTATTGTAACTATGACTATGGAAGATATAATGCTAAGATATTATAATACTATGAGTTGATTGCTAATTTTGATAGCTGCTAATTCATGTATAAGATTGCCGATTTTGGTTAGTAGGGTTGTTAATAGAGCAATATACTCTAGAGCAACCTGGGTTATACTCCAGTCTAGAGTTGAAGTGGGTTGAGATTTTTAAAATTATATAGTAACCCGGAGCAGATTTATTTCTTATGACCCGGGTTACTCCATATAGAGCAGATCCGGGTTATACTCCGGGTTATACTCTGGATTATACTTCAGGTTATGCTCTGGGTTATACTCCAGGTTGTGCTTCGGGTTATGCTCTGGGTTATGCTCCGGGTTATGCTCCAGGTCATACTCCGGGTTATACTCCAGGTTATACTCCAGGTTATACTCCGGGTTATACTCCGGGTTATACTCCAGGTTATACTCCAGGTTATACTCCAGGTTATACTTCAGGTTATACTCTCCAGGTTATATTCTGGGTTATACTCTAGCAGGTTCATGGAAGGACATTCGTCTGATTGGTTGATGCAAATCAATTGCCCGGGTAACTTATTTATACACTTTGAAAACATAACATTTCACTAATAAAAAATCATCGCAAAAGCTATTTCTAACTTCGAAGCAATGTCAGTATTCACTGTGCAAAATAATCTCTAAAAGATCCTACTCCTCGCATACTTTTCTTAGAAGCGAATATTTTTATTATATACTTGCTAGTACTAGTTATATTAACTATATGTAAGTTTTAAATGCCAAAAACGAACAACAGAAAAAAGAAGATTGAGACATTATATGGAAGCTTTAAACTTAAAGATCTTTGAGTATACTGTTTAACATACTATATATTATAATAACAATAGTTTTATACTAATGTTTACTGTATATTTTACGTATTCCAAATATTATATAGAATTATATAAGATTAGTAAATATTACTTTGGGTTAAGTAGTAGATCGATAATATATATATTATTGTTTCATTAATTACAGTATGTTGAATTTTTGATCGGTTTGACATGGATTTATTAGTAATAAATATCAATTTACATTATTTCTAAAATGTAGCATTCTTTTTTGTATGTATGTATGTATTAGTTTGCAAACTTTTCTATATGAAGTTCTTTTCATTTTAAACGATTGATCTTAAAAATTATATATTTTAATTGGCCAATTATTACGGTAAGTCACGGGTAGATCTACCAATCCGTCCTATGAACTCCGGGTTATATTCCGGGTTACAGCTATTATTTGAAATATCTAATAAAAATTGCTAGCGTTAGTGCCCGATTCAAATAAGTTTGTGTTTTGGCATAATCAGTATAAGAACTGCATGTAATACTTGTTCTACAGATAATTTTATCATTACTAGATAATAAACAGTCAATTGATGTATATGTTACTAGAAAGTATTCTAAATTTAAAAAATAACAATAGAACTTGCGTCTAACTGATTACTCCTGATTACTTTTTTCACTAATCAAATCAACAGCACCGATTCTGTTACATCGATATTGATGTACGATGCATCAGTCAAATAAAAATCGAACCACTACCGATTGGCTAATATCCTTTAAATTTTGGGTATAAACAAAATTAGCCCAGATGAATGTCAACACACTTAACGTTATTAAATTTTCGTTTGAAACTTGTTTAACATGTTTGGTATATTTAGTTTGTATAAAAATTTATAGAAAAGGCTTTCTTGTCATCCAATAAACCTTAACAAGAAATATAAATAGGCACTGAAAAACGAGTAAATTTTTAGGTGTCTCAG
>CAJVPU010000607.1:0-16465 GCA_910591775.1 Dentiscutata heterogama | reverse complement strand
TGGGTTTTGTTAGTTTGTGTGTGTGTTTATCTTTCCGTGGTGACTATCTAGACCCGTGAGCCTCTAGTAGTTGCCACTAACAATATGAAGAAAACCTGAATTAAAAAAAGGGTCAAATGCACACTCAAAAATAAAAAATATTATATAATAAAAATAATACTTATCGATTAGTTTCACATGTCAAGTTCAGATGATCTTGTGGTTACGTGGTTCAATCGCAATCATAGATAGAATCATAAGAAATCGATTAGAGTAGTATAAGTGCAGTTAAAAAAAATTCAAGATTATGTAATATAATTGAAGAGAAATAAGGTTTTCTTCTTCGTATTAGGCATTGGTATTTAATTGCAATTTGCTACAATTATGTTTATGATCATTGAGGTCATGACAATAAATTATCTATTAATAAAAATTAGAAATTAAATTTATGATTTCTAATTATGCTGTAAAATTAAAAATATATTTTACTATGCTATATTGAAACTTATCAACTCTTTGTCTTCTTCTTGTAAGAGTGATTCACGAATTTTGACCAATGCTGTCAACACTGTCCGTCTGCCGTCCGGTTCAGCGAGATCGAAACCAGTCTTCAGACCATTCTCAGCTGGCCACCTTTGAACCTTAACTGCCTCCTCTTTCGGTGGGCCGTTTGCAAGTTCCATCCAATACATTGCAGTAATCGTAGCTTTATAAAAGGTAACATATGTAGAGATTACACGAATAGCCCATATTGTCTGATCTCTAGGTGCTTTTCCAAGAGATCGTAAATTCTCACTATCACAAGAAAGAATCACCGCAGCGATCTGTGATTCTCCAAAGTCAGTAGCATACCCGACATTTTTCAGGTGTTTGTCCTGTTAAAAAAGTTGTTTGAGACGACAAAATAATAATTTCTCAAACGATCAACAACATACAGACCTCTACCACAAGAACAGTAATTTTTTGCCTTTGCACCACAAACTCGGGTTCTGAGGACATGCAGGGCTCGCCTTCAATATATAGTTTACATAGCGGGTGATTTCTGGATTTTAAAGAATGCAACTTAGAAACTACTATATTTACCAGAAACAAAAGTTACTCACCTGATCATCAAGGGAAAGTGATTCAGTTTAACGATACGGAGTAGATCATTCACAAATGTGTCAGTAAAAGTCTCGGCTGTGCCTGTCACCTGAAAACCATTGAAAACTTGAGGATCCGAGATGTGTTGAAGTTTGCCGACACCAAACTCCGCATTTGAAAGGATTTTACGATTAATATGAGGGAAAATATAATTGTCCGCAAAGTTGGTGACTGAACAATATTTTAAATTGTAAGTATTAAGTTCGCTGAGAGGATTGCTGATACAATTTAGGTCTCACCTTCAACATCGGCTATAACAGCGTTCTCGCTTGAAGCTGGTTTGAAGCCCACTCTCAGTAGGTCAATATCTCGTAGTTTAAATTTGGATGCGGAGGGAGGGAGGTTGTGATAGATGAGGAGGTTGTAGGCTCAGCTTTTTTGTTTCTTTGAAAGTTAGGGAAAAGAATCTTGGTCGGAGAGTACGCACGGCAGGGCGAGAAAACCTCGCAACGAGACTGAGCAAAGACATTTATAAACAAAAAATTGATGATGCCTTTATTGAAACGATAAAAATACATGTGACAAAGTCATGGTAAAATAAGGTGATATATATACAACGATCACGATTAACCTGATTCTGATTTATGACGCAACCGTGCATATAATATACTGTACATCTTATTAGCCACTTCTATTAAGCTGATCGTCTTCAAGTAGATGTGCGATGTACTCTTAATTTACCTGGTTTAATTATGTCTCAGCTATAATTTAAGTTATATAGCTTAGCGTTAGATTATGCTGTTAAAAACGATGGCTTAAGCTTTGGCTATAGCTTCATAAGCCAAGTAAAGTTAATCAAACCAATTGTATTCCTAAACATTGTTCTTCTCATTGCAGTTATTTTGTAAATTGGTTCATGAATACCAACTTATTTTAAATTTAATAATTTTGTGTTAATTAGTACTTGGTTTTTAATAGTCACTTTGCTTTATTTCAAATAATAATAATAAATAAATTCTTTCTTTAGGGTAGTGACAGATATTACGTAATATTTTTTACTACACCATCTTCCCTTCTCTCCCACAAAAGATAATTTTGATTGGTCATTATAAATTTATACATCTAACATAAGATATCAGAGCATTCCCTCAAGATATTATGTAATATCTGTTACTACACTTACTGTTTAAATTATTTATGATTTCAATATGTGTTAGATGTAAACTGTGAATATTCAAATCAAATGAAGATAGAAAATTGTGATTACGTGCACTAAAATCTATTGGCTAGTATTTATAAATGCTTTCTGTTGTATTCGGTATAGAGTGCGTATACTTCTTTTATAATAATTCGGATAGGTTTAATACCGAACAAAAATGATTGGAACTTGTTGTTCGAATTAGAGAGGCGATTATACGTGTAGTACGTTTAAAGCATAGGTCGAAATCCGGTTACGCGTATGCTCCGAGGCAATGCTGAACGGGTTTCGAAGCACGAATTAACCAGTTAAGCAAAATTACATTCAAGTTTTAATAAGCAGCAGTCACCAGTGTTACCAATAACCTAAGTCATACCATTTTTTTTATAATTTTTGGCCATAAGTCACATCGTTCATAACAAACATTAATAAAAAAAAATTTTATACTATGATTCATATTATATTAAGAGATCATAAAGTAATATAAACCTTCATTATGGCCAAATAACCTATGACTGGTTATAAAGGTCACACAGGTCATTTAAGGCCATAGGCAACACTGGCAGTCACTCACGTTCCTAAGCTTTTTGTTAGCCGTACTAAAAAGTTATGTACTGTCCCTAAGCACTTTTCTACTGTAGAATTTTTGGATTCGATTCCCGAGTGAATCAGGTTTCGCAGTTTATAAATACTTCAATATTTATTCAGTTGGCTGATAAAATTATCGCAGCGGCAAAAAAGTTTGCTTATATTTATGCACTCGATAATTTATAAATAAAAGGTTTATTATTTTCATTAAATGCCCAATTCAAAAATATACAAAATTAAAGAATAAAATTATCATTTACATGAATACGATAGAAAGAAGAAAAGAAGAAAAACCCAATACAACAAAGTTCAGGAAAGTTATATAACCGATTTAACCCATTCAATAAAAAACTGAATAGTGAAAAAAAAAAAATTGATAGGGGCCAGCCCTTTACTACTTCCAAATCTTTTAAGATAGATTGTCCGTGTTTAGCTGGTATGCTTAGCATCATTATTGAAATATTACAAGATATTTAGGAATTGCAGACTGGTTTAAAAAAATATAAAGTTTATTAGAAAGAAGAAATGATATCTTAAATGACTATTTATTGAATACACACCGCTTCACTATCAAGAATATAAACTGGGCCAGACAGATTAGTAATGAGATCGACGATGAACATGGTATTTGCCGTGGCACCATATGCCCCATTCTTTCCATACCCATACGACGCATTATAGCCATAACTGCAATAGCCAAGTGAAACGGACGAATTGTTGGCAAACCACAATTCTTATACAAAAAGAAAAGACTAATTAGTATATTGAGTTAATATAAGAAAAGTTTATTTAATTACTTACTCCCATCACCAGAAAATCTTATCTTGTTTCCATCTTGTGCGATCCCACATGCACCACACCCAGATCTGCAAAACTCAGCTTTTGGATTGGAAACAAACCGTTGAGGACCGCATACACATTTTGTTCCATGAAATGCTCTAACATTTGGATAAGAATATTTTGCTTTGTAATCGTTATGAGCTTTCACAAGATGAGTCGGCATGTTTAACTTGAATATTCCAAGAATAGTATTATTGGGAAGTCCCATACGGAAGGATTGTAGGGCATCTTTATATTCAGAATCACTTGTTTTCAATAACTTCATTTCAGTCTTTTTGATCACCGAATTTGAGAATATTTGATTTAGCTTGGGAGGTGGGGGAGTAGTCGATTTAGAAGTCACAATAGGTTGATTAACATTCACGGGAAGTGGAGGAGTCGGATTAACAGTCACAGGAGGTGGTGGTGGAGTAGTCAGTTTAGCGGTCACAATAGGTTGATTAACAGCAGGTTGCGCAACAGTAACGAGAGATGGAGGGGGAGTCGGATTAACAGTCACAGGAGGTATATAGATATTTTGAACAGGAGGAGGATATTTAATGCATCTAGTACAATAAACATCCTTTCGACTCGCGCAAAGATTGTAGCATCCTGAAGCTTGACATGTAGGCTTCGGCTTCTTATTAACAATCTTTTTCACGCCATTGAAAATTTTTGAAACCAAAGTTCCTTTATTGTAATGTTTTTTCATGTTTTTTTTTTTTGGCTTTAATTTGAAAAAAAATGTATATAAATTATAAATGCTAAATTTAATACCAACAAAGATTTAGAAGTGAATTGTCTCTCTGGCTTTTGAAAATTACGATGTATTTAAAAAGTTTGTCACGGAATTGAATTTCCGAATGGGTTGATCTTTTTTTTTAGATCTTTTTTTTTCAGTATGCACGTTCGAGAATAAGCAGCAATATAATAAGATTTTGTACGCATATACGTATATAGGTCATTACTACTTTTTTATTGGTATGTAAACTATTGCTATTATGGGATATTTAACAATAAGAAAATTTCTCACAAACATGGATTTTTTCCGTCTATTTGATAAACAGTACGTATTCTTATCAATGTTCTATATGTTCTAATATGTGAAGATAAACATACGGAAAATTCCATAAATTCTTTCCATGTTAATTTAGCTATATTTAAAATTTTCTAAAAATAACTAAATCTTTATGAATTATAAATGCCAAATATTTTGAACATTATGGACGTTTTTGATCTTCTCCGATCTTATAAGTAGGCTCTTTCAAATAATTATAAAGAGTATGGCATTATTATTTTTCTTATTTAAGATAATTATTTAATTTATTTACTATTTAATCAGTTCTGCAACGTCAAAATAAAACCTTGCATAGATGATTAAACGAATGTTCTTAGTTATGTAGGATTAGGAAATCTATTTAGTCGCATTCATGTTCTTGGTGTTTTTGGTAATTAGTATTATATATTCGTCTTGATTTCTTGGTATACCTTTAAGGATCAAATAAAAGTGATTGCTATTTTTTATTTTTTATTTAGAATTATTATAAAACACCTATAGATGTTAAAGATTTCTATTGGAGAAAACGTTGTGACACAATTCGGATTTCATGTCACATAATCCGATTCCATTTAACAGAATGAATGAAATAATGAGAAATGGAATTAACGATTTTAAACAAAAATTCATATAAATATATAATTAGTATTTGTTGATTTTTTATATGTATAAGTATTATAAGAACGATGATAATAATTACTATTAATCATACAATAACTACCGTATATATTTATTAAAAAGCTGTTTTTATAAAGTTTCAAATCATTAATTTAATATATTAAACGTTAATATTTTCCGTATCATCGCATATTCCTGATAATAACAAACCAATACGGACACATGACCATTTTAATATTATATATTATTTTATTTCCTTAGCTTATATTAGAAATTAAAAAGGAAGGCTTTTACTGTCTCTTCCATTTTCTCTGTTGCTGTTAATTGTTATTTTTTACATAAATAATAAGCATATTAATTTCTTTGAATTTTTAAAGAATTAAGCATATGTACGTACGTACAGTATGTATTTAATGATTTGGCGGTACAATTTATTTATTATAGAAATTTCTTGTGATGCATTTATTTATAGATTTTCTAAATAGAAAATGATTTGTAAAATGCGAGTATTGTATAATTTCATCTCATTGTCATGTGCATAATCGTATCGTTTTAAATTTTAATGTGTCAAAGAATGTACAGAAAATTATGGTTACATTATTTTATGTTACAGCCTTTTTGGGACATATAATAAAAATTTGGTAAGTACGTACGTACGTACTACCATTGATGAGCAAGTTAATTAAATGCATATGCTTCAACCTAATCAAAACTTTATCTACTTTATAAGCATTATATGTATGATGATAATCTTTTTTTGATACAAGTACAGTTCTGTAGCTCTCTATATAAGAGACATTCGGCATAAGAAACTCTTGATATAAGCAATGTTTTATAAGCCCCAATTAAAAATTTTATAATAAAAGGCATTGATGTGAGAAAATCTCGGTATAAGAAAGATCTTGGCTAAACCCAATGACTTTCTTATTTTGTATTTGTATTTATTCTTGATTGAACTTAATCGTTCCCGATACATACGTATGTACGTACGTACATTTGTAGGTTACACAGTGGCATCGTGAGTATGCTGAAACAGTTACAGTAACAAGAATTCCTATTCAACTATTCACAGGTTACAATGAAAAAACCATTCGATCAAGAGCAAATATTTCTCTTAATGTTTCTTCCAACGTAATTAATTTTTCTACTTTCAAATTAATTATATAAGTCAAGTCATCCTAATACGTCTAGTCTCAATTAAAATAATAATAATTCGAACTAAAAAAAAATGCCATTCTTATACATTTTTCTTTCAAACTTGACAACTTAATTTTATTCGATACATTAATGTTACAATTCTGATGGTCCGATTATTTATACACTAATTATGTTCAAGATGCGCCTTTTTCCAAGCTATATCGCTCTACATCTTTTCCTTGTGATATCATATGATCCTACCCACAACAACTTGTAGTAATTTCTAGATTTTCTAGACAGTATGCATTCAAGATATGACATATCATAGCACAACTTTACTCAAATGCGAATACATGTATATTAATATCCTGTATTAACCCCACTTTTTGTGAGGTAGTATGGGGTTGATACAATTTTTTTAATCTTAACTTTGAATTTCGGTTTTCTCCGATGTGCCATTATTTTTTGAATTAATGGATCGCCGATCTGCGATAGATACGAAAAAGGTTAGATCAGCAAAAGCGTAAGTAAAAAAAAAAACTAACAGAATATTAGAAAGACAAAAGCTTAAATTGTGAGATTTTTGAAATTCAGCGCAGGTAACCAATAGCAACTAAATCATTAGTTTAGGAGTTTAGGCGAGACCAATTTAATCCGGTGGTTTGCTTTACATTACATTCCTTAAACGATTAGGGTAGTGTGATGACTGGAAAACTGCGACTCGGTCGCTCCACAATACAAGAGCTTGCGTAACCGACGTTAGGTAACCATACGAAAAAGGTGCGTTAGATTTGGCTGGTGGTTTATTAAGGCTTTGGTTACTTGGGGTCGGCAAAGTAGGGTTATACTGGGTGTAGTGTTAATGTAATATTATGGGCAGTGTATAAGGTGTGGACTTATTTTTTTAATAAAACAAAACGAAGCATGATCTCTTCGTGGGCAATTTTGGCCTTTATTTAATTACTGTATTGCTCAATTTAGTCTCTTACAAATGCATATAAAATTAATAGTATAATATAGGTGTTTTTGTAAAATATAGATAGTAGGGTATATAAAAGATAACAATAACTAAAATAATACAATAATAATAATAAGTTATAAAAAAAAATAAAAAAAAATAAATAAAAATTAACTATCTACATCATCCTTTCTTTAAAGTTTGAGCTCCAGTAAAATAAAATAATATCAAAAAAAAAAATTATCAAAAGAAAAAAATAACCAATAATAATAATAATAATACTAATAATAATAATAATAATAATAATAATAATAATAATAATAATAATAATAATAATAATATAAAAATTTAAAACCCAGAAGAAGTAGACAAACACAGTTCTCTAATGCATAACCTGAGTATTGCTACTTCTTGCAGAACTGTAAGAGCTGGGTATATAGTAAGCACCCTTGTAAAAGACAACCCAGAGGTGTCACTTCCAATATCTTCAAACCACTGTAACCCCTCAACTGGTTTTAACAAATTCTTCCAACACTTTAATTTACCACTTCTTCTATCTTCCCAAACAATTAACTCATTCCTTCTTCACTTAATCAAACACAGCTTTAGAAATGATTTACAAGGTTAACTTATAATCTCAATTAAATCTAACTACAGTGAAGCACATATTTATTCACCATATGAGCCCTCCTACTTCCCAATCATAAAATTATACCTTATCAAAGTGCAATTTTTACAAATCTTTACATTCTACTAAAGTCTCAAACTCAATACCTTATCCCTCCTAGTTCTCTCAATCTTTCTATATATACTCACAATATCTGAGGTTTTAACCAAAATCTTAAACAACAGATTTGGAATACTACTGTCTATCCAACAACCTAAACATTATTGACTCTCTGAAACAAAACTAGCTAGTAGCAACTTTACTTCAAAACCTCTTAAAACACAAAACTACACCTACTTTTGGTCCTGTACTGACAGCTTCAAACTGCCATTATGATATGCAACTTTTTAACTTCCAACATTCTCAACATATCCTATATTTCTGGCTATGCTATTTCAATTGACTTGTTCTTCAAACATGATTTTAAATTCCATATTATCTCGATCTAACTTCCTAGTAACAACTCTTTTACTTGACTTCAAACTCAAAATACAATTATTTAATAGCTTATACTCTCAATTTACTTCTTATTATTCTTAGAGACTTTAATGCCTCTACTAACAATCCCACTTATCCTCTATCAAATACAAACTTTTTCAATTTCTTACCTACAATAATATGTACAACCTGGCCGCACATATTAACTTCTATTTCTCTATATAGTACAGCTTTAGATACAGTAGTGAAATTGATTTTATCTGAGTCTACCATATGATCCTAACCTATCTTATCTCCTTTAATACTGATAATACAGACAGTAGCTTACTTAGTAACCATAAAATCATTATCTCTTGCTAGTCTTTTTCTTATGCTCTATATAGCCAATGCAGATATAAAACATGCACATGTTGACAAATCTTTAACTACAAAGCTATGAACACTACACTATAAGAGGAATTTTTCAACCAAGTTAATACCAATCTCTACTCTAACCATACACTCTCCTCAACTGATACTGCAGAATCTTTCGAAACTACTTAGCACAAAATTCACAAAATTCACAACAGTATAATCTCTGCTGCTCTAAAGCACATATCTAATAAATAATTTACTGTTTATAATTTTCAATACACATTCTCTTTCAAAGCTACTCACTTACACTTTAGTTTTAAAAAACTTGGCAATATTATTCTACAAACCAAAAATGCTCTAAAATACTACACACCTAACCTATTCTTATATACCTTAACAACTCTATTTTTCTTCTTAATCAATCTCTCAACTTAAACATCTTTACACTTTTCCAAACATACCAACTCCTTTCTTCTTGAATTACTAATGCTAACTTTGAGTGAAAAAAACTTTATTATATCCGTAATATAGAGAATATCAAAGAAATAAGACAACAAATTACTACTGCTAATGATAAAAAATGTTCTAAACTCCAGACCCATCCTACCTTAATGATCAATAGCTTCCTTAATTAACACTAAGATCTAGTCAAATTTCAAAATATTTGACTTAATAATAATGTTATTACTGACCTTATAGTTATTAAATCTCATATTCAACAACACTTTGACAACTAAACTGCATCCTGGCATATTAATTCTGAGATTTTTAACTCTCAGTGGCAAACTGAATATAACCTTAAACCAAACATTAGCTCTTTCTAGTATTCTCATACCTTGTCTAACTTTACAGAAGAAGAGGTTATCTCAATTATCAACCAACTTTCTAATAATAAAGCCTGTAGCCCATCTGGTATTAGTTATAAAATGCTCAAACATACAGACCCCAACATCATTACCACTATAACATCTCTCTTTAATCATTACCTCTTCTTCCAAACCATACCCAAACAATAGAAAGAAGGATGTATATTTCTCATTTTCAAAAAACTCATCTTTGATAGAAACCTATTCAACACTCAACCTATTAGTTTAGTTGAACATATCAAAAAGCTATACACTAAACTTCTTACTAATCAACTTAACCTTACTTTTTCTAACACAATATCTTATTACCATTCAACTTTGTTGCACTTTCCAGCAACTCTACTTCAATATCTATTTATATTCTGAATAATATTATCAAAGATGCAAACTGCAACTCAAACCAACTATGGCTTCTCTCTCAGGATATGAGTAAAGCCTATGACTCAATCAACTTTGAATTATTTTAAAAATCATTATATATATCCAAATGCCTTAACAACTTATTAATATTCTAACTAATTTCCTATTCGATTGTACAAATCATGTTATTATTAACCTTGGTTTTACAAACTTTTACTCTGTTAAAATGAAATCAATCAAGGGAAAGCTATCACTCCACTCTTTTGGAGAATCTATTATGACTCTCTAATCTCAAAAATATCTTCACACTTTTCCAGATATACTTTTCTACTTCATACTTAATCAGCCTTTTCACCACTTTACAAACTACTTTAATACCTTTATATTTATTATTGATACTCTATAGGTTGCTAATTCCAAAACACAACTTGAAAAAATTGTTCAAATTGCCTCCTTCTTCTATTTTATAGCTGATATTCAAGTTAATCCTACCAAATCCCTATTCATAACCATACAACCTTCCTCTAATATCACATTTCTTAACTCTAATTTGCAATCAATTTCCTCTTACCAGCTATTTAAATTTCTTGGTTATTGGTTTACTCTTAATAACAAGCAATCTGTACAAATTAAACTTATTCAAGAGGAGGCTATTTAACTAGCCAATATTGCAGGTACCAAAAACATAACTGACAAACAAATTATTTGTATTATCAATACTGTTATTATCCCAACTACTAAATATCGGCTTCACAACATTGTCCAAATATAATAAAATTTTAAGCAAATACCTTATTATAGCTAAACAAAAAGTACATCTTTCCTGTTATACTCTTAATAGTACTCTCTTCAACCATAATCTCTACAATATCTACAATATTTGGGATATATAATTACAACACCATATTAGTAATTTTCTTAACTATATTAATAACAACTCTACTCTTGGCACTACAACTTATATTCAACTCCAGCAACTTAAAATAATCTTTGGCCAACTACTAATATCCTACAACACCCTTATTCTATTATTGATGATCCAAACAAACATACAACTATCTTTAAAATTATACAGCTGCTTAACTATCACAAATCTTTATTCATGTATATACTGATTTCTCTTGGCCCAAAACAATTATTGATAGTAACATCTTACTCGAAAATATTCTTTTCAACCACTCTAAATATAATACCTTTAAACAAAAACTTCGTTACAAACACATCCTTTATCTAGAACAACTCTGCTCAGCTGATAACAATACTCTCTTAGACTGGCACTAACTATTTTCAAGAATTCTACATATTCCTAAAGGCAAAAAACCCACCTGGTTTATTTATCTTAAAAATACTATCCTTGACAACAACTCACTTTATACTATCTTACCACATTTTTAACTTAATAGTTTTAATTTCTTTGTATACCAAACTAACTCTATTTTCAAAACCTACAAGCTATGGGTTCTATCCTGCTCAATTTCTGGAAAGAAAAAAGCCAACAAACAACTTAATCTCAATGCCAACTACATTAAACTCATCTAGTCTACTAATATTAAAAAAGCTATTGAAATACTACCTATACAATCAATCAACCTCATCAACTCACCTATATCTACTATCTTTTACAACAATAAGACCTCTTCACAGCTTACTCGAATTGCACTAGCCAATCTTTCCTAGTATCAATTTATCTGTTATACAGATAGCTCTGTCAAACATCTTGGTACTGATTAATGCTCTATGAATATTAGCTGGGTTCAAGTCAAGATGACCAAATTATACAAAGCTTCTTTGCCCAAATTACAAACTGGCACTCCTCTTATAAAACTAAACTATTAGTTATGAGCAAAATTTGTTTATTTAGGAGCAGAAAGCTAGTTGGCTTAATAAAATTTAGAGTTATTTAATTATTTAGCAATTTTTTTGTTAGGAAAATTTTGTATGAGTGATAGATAGTGAGAGAGGATCCTCTAGTTTTAACAGCTTAAATGGGATTAAGAGATAAAATGGTTATAATAGATAAAGTGTTTTAATTAATCAAATAGATAAAACAGTTTTAATAGTTTATATGTAATAAAAGATATATAATAAAGGCCTCTTACCCTTGAGGGAAAATAATTATTTCGTGATTCAAATAAAATTGTCTCCTAATAATTTTCATACTCTTTTTTTGATATAAATAAATACTTATACTCTGATCTACTACTTAAGTGGTATAAGTAAAATGATCGTTGTTTTGTTGCTCACATGATATCGAAAATTTACTGAAACTCTGTCCAGTTGATTCTCATCATACTGAGAACAGCTGTGGTGTTATTTTCTAACTATCCTGATAGATTGAAGATGGTTGTAGTTGTTTTTCCAGTTTTCCAATGGACTGTAGATTCTGTGGTTAACAAGTTCCAGTTTGAAGTTAAGTAGAAGACCTCAGCTATGGTTTGTAATATTATTGTGAATAGAAATTATAAGTGTTAGAACATAGTATAAGACTTTTGTATAAGCTAAAAGAAGTTATACCCATGACCCAAAAATCACTACTCATCAAATCTAAATGCCTCTCTTCGACCTAGCTAATTGTAGATTACACAATATTTCAGATTGATTAGTGATAGACTTATTGACTTACAGTTGTCAATATCTGTTTATATTAGATAATGAAAATATTTTTGTAGTGTAAACTGTGGAAACATAATCTTAGAAGCACATAGAAAATTGGCAATTGAAGTGGCGCAAAAATAGTTTTACAGATATAATGATCTTTTACCAGAAATGGGTTTCCTGGCTATATACACTATATGCACCATATATAGTGTATCAGTTGTTTAACAAGTATAGTCAGTATAATTAGTATAATTGGTATAGTCATTATAATTAGTATAAATATTTTAATCAGTATATGTTAGCCATATAATCAATATAAGTGATAAATTATAAATAAGTTGTATAATATATACTAAGTAAAAGAAAGTATATAATAAAGGCTTCTCGCCCTTGAGGGAAGATATCCTTCGTAATTTACAAAAATCTGTTCTCAAATAATCCTATACCTCATATACCTAATAAATAAAATACTTAACTCTGATCTACTACTTAAGTGACATAAGTGTATGATCACTACTTTCTTGTACATGTGATAATCATAAATTAAGCCAAACTTTGTCTAGTTGTCTCTTGTTATACTGAGATCTCCTGTGGTTGTTATTTTTCAGCTATCTTAATGGACTGAAGATAGTTATGGTTGTTGTCTAACTTTTGCAATATACCATGAATTGTTGTAGCTATTGTGTTCTGGTTTGAGTCCAAGAGGAAGAATTCAAGCCATAGTTATCATGTATAATCAGTTTGAGATAAATTAAAGTTTTAGTGTGATATCAAGATTTAAACACAAGTAGAACTTATAACTATGGCTCCAAAATCACCACTCACCAAATCTAAATGCCACTTTTTGACTAAGCCAATTGTAGATTATATAACATCTCAGATTGTTAAGCAACTGACTCACTATTTTACAATTGTCAATAGATAAATACAAGCAACACCAACATCACTAGTAATTGAGGCAGCAGTCACATGATTTTTGACCCAAAATTTTTTGAAATTCTTCAAATTTCATTTTTAAGAAAGCTTTTTTTTTTATCTTCCAAAATTTTTTGAAAGAGGTGCTTCTCTTCCAAAAGTTCTGAAACTCAAAAATAAATAAATAAATAAAAATAAAATTAAAAACCCAAAAATCAATTTTGAAGGATTTTTAAAAAATTTTGGATCAGAAATCATGTGACTGCTATCTCAGTTGCCGGCGATGCTAGCATTGCTGTAAAAATTCATTCAGATTGACAAAGTTTTCTATTTAGTTTATTATAAAAAATCTATTATATTTAAAATTGACTATATTTTTAATTAATTCAACAGATTTATTTGGATATCCAAAATTTGTGCTATCTGAAAAATAGACTAAATGGATAACTGTTATTCACTGGATCCAAGCTCTACAGATAACACATTGTCAAATACTGTAATTTGACAAATGATTGGTTACATGTACTGCCAAATTACTGTTATTCAACAATTTTTGCCCAATATTATATACATGTTTATTAATAATTACAATTTTGATTTAGTTAGTTATCAATTTTTATATATTATATTTAACTTTGAATCTCAATTGTTTGCTATAATTATTTAAATTTAAATATATTTGCTTTATCGATAAGTATTTGTTATTGATAATTTATTGTATTACATTTAATAGATTTGTTATATCATTATATTTGTAATGCTATTGTAGTATTTCTATATTTTAATTATTTAAAACTAATATTAGTAGAATAAATATTCAAAGAATTTGGGGTGTTCTTGCAAGTGCATCTGCCAATTCTTTTCTTTCTTCTGATCCAAAGCCAATATCCAAAGAACTTAGTGTAGTATTTTTACAAAATATATCTGCTATACTTTTTTCCTTTTGACCCAATGCTATTATAACTAAGATTTAAAGAAGTCAATATAATACATATTTTTGCAAAGAGCTTTTGCTAATGTTTTTTTCCTTTTTATCAAGATTATTCTCTTAAAGATTCAGAAATGTCAAGGCAGTGTTCTTGCAAAGTGCATCAGCTAATACTTTCCTATTTCTGAGCCAAGATAACTAAGCCATAATATGAATTTTACAAATTTTTATATAAAGTTCATAATTATTCTGTTTTATTTGTAATATTCTCTACTTTACTTTCTTTCTTTTTTTTCATTTTTTTTTTTTTTTTGCCAAGATAACATATTATCATTCTTTTGAACAAACTTGTTCAGTATAAAATTTTACATATAATTATATAGAAATTCTTGTTCAAAAATGTTTTATACTGATATCGATATACCAGGAACAGAGTACAAAGTACTTAGTGTATGGTTTACAAGTGAGTAAAATGATGTGTGCGATTCTCAGCATCTGATTGGATAAAAATCTCTTGTGTCTTTTTGTAGCACCCCAAACAGCACTAAAAAAGTTTAAAGAAAAAAATTGAAACAATATAACCTTTATTAGTATTGTGTATTTGCATTCTAATATGATTCTTGGTATTAGTATCTGATCAGCATTCCATATTTGTGCATTGTATGATCAGTCACTGCTATAGCTGATTGGATGACCAGTGTTATGGTCGAGTAGGAGAGCTTCGGTAATTGATCCGGTTTAGTTTCAATCATGGATTACAGCTATTATTATAATTCTTGGGACACCTGTAAAAATTTGCCAAATGATTTTTTGGCCAATCTGGTTAAGTTATATATTTCGGGAATAATAAAATTCAGTAACAGACAGTGTTGGCATATGCCCAGATCATAACATTTAACTTATACTATTATTTTTATTTTAACTTTATTACAATTCTTCTTTAACTTTACTATATTTATAACTATTAACTTTTATTAAACTTTTTTATACTTCAAATAACTTACTTCTTATATATTTTATAGTATTACTATAAAACTTTATATTTATCTAGAACTCATCTAGATTTGTATAAAGTTTTCAAATCTAGATGAGTCTTGGCCACTCTAGTAAGTTTAGGTCATGAATAATAAACTGTCCAAGCTTTTATTCTTGTATATAATTTATATTTATTTGTTATTATACAAATTAAGTTTTTATATAGTTTTATATTTATATAACTTCTTATATAAATTATTAAATAAAGATATAAGCAAAACCTTATCTTAAAACAAAAATAAATAAAAAATAAAAAAAAATAAATTAGATATTTATTATAAAGAAAAATAAAAATAGTGATTTGGCATTATAGCAATCTTTATATGATCGGCTAATCAAATTTGAAATTACTAACTATATAAGAGTGCACTTGCATAGTTGTGTATCTTTTATTAACCTATTACTTTAGATATGTCATTGCCCATATGTATGTATATACATATACAGTATATATATTAGTTTTTTATTGTTTTGTTAATCATATTTTTCTTTTTTTATAATTTTTTTATTCTTTTAAATATGGTTTTTTGTCTATTAACTTGCAGTACTAGTGATTTGGCAATCTAAATTTCTTTTCATGTCTTTAGCTAATATAATTTATAGTTTTTTTTTTGCACTGTTTTTTTTTTTTTTTTATTCTTTTGCTAACTTATCTCTTAATTAGTAGAGATTTGCAAACAAATTTGGCTACATAATTACTATAAATATGTCTCTGATTTACTTTTTTAATTATTTAAAATATTTAAGAGGTGATTCGCAGTTAAAGAGTATAAATTTTATAGTAAAAATTGGTGGGCATGTGACTAGTTACCTTATATAGTAAGTGAAATCTCATGTGCTTCAATTCTTAAGAAAAAACTCTATAGT
>CAJVPU010000606.1:0-16502 GCA_910591775.1 Dentiscutata heterogama | reverse complement strand
TGTACCCTCATCATAATTGTAACGTTGTTAATTATCTAATAAAAAGCTCCCGGCCATAGAGGTCACCTTAAACAACAAAAAAAAAAAAAATGTTGTGGTAGTGAAGTATCTTCCTTACACTATATAAAAATAATTTAATAATTTAATTATAATCATAATATATTTAAATAATATATTTAATTAGCACCCCCAAATAGCAGGTCTAGAGTTCGAATCCCACAGATGACAATTTTGAAAAAACTAGATCTGTATCGGTTAACGTTAAGATTATTAGTTGGATCCAGACATCTGTAATCTTGGTTACACCATCTTGAATAGGAGCTTTGGCGCAATAAAATCCAGGAAACTGGAATTACTGAAAACCCATTTGGCAAGTCTCGAGTTGAGAGTAGCAGTAATCTTTGACGGTGCTACAGAAAGACTGAATTTGGAACCGAAAACTGAGACCGGAGAACCGAGCGACCAGGTCTTTAAGTAGGGAGACACACTAGCCGAACCGCCGGCTCACTACCGGAGGAAAAGGACTTGTGTTCCAGAAGCATATACCAAGGGGAGGGAGACCGTAAAGCACCTAGAGCCTGGGCAGACCAACCCTTCCGGGTTGCCAGCTGGAAGTAAGGGAGGGACCGATAAGGAATCCGGGAAAGAAGGATGTTAGAACGTGGGTACCGTAAATCGCCATATAGAGTATCCGAGTACGTTACATTCCACCACCCAAAAACCTATAATGTACCTGGGGGGATACATTACAAGAAAAGAGGATACAGTAATTGGGAGTATAGTAGTGGTGGGTATATAAACAGGAGGTTTGATTATCGATTTTGATTTAATCGCAATGGCATATTTGCACAAAAAGTAATAGTAATTCATGACGATATAGGGGTAGCAAATAAATGCGTTTAGTATAAATAAGTTGGATAAACATTTTTTTTTGTCTTCTAAAAATTTTAACTTGGACAACCTAAGTTTTTAATCTACAAAAATCAAAAAACTTATTTCTTTAGAAATTTGTTTCAAACACCCGCTTAAAACTAAAAAAAAAAAAAAAAAATCGATGCCTTATCTTGACAACCAGCTACTTCAATCTTAAAAAAAAAAAAGTAAGAAACAACCTATTAGAAGTCTATCTTAAACATGCACTCCAAGCCTTTAGGCTCTATAAAAAAAAAGTAGAAGCCTTATGTTAAATATTTAGCCCAACACCCCATTTAAAAGTCTAGTCTGATACCTCAATTTTATTAAAATTAGTATAATTTTTCATTACTACGATCTCTATTTCACTACGGTTAGCAGAGCTATAATAATATAGTTTTAAAATTTTATTTGTAAAATTTGAGAATGACATGACATAGAAAAAATTTGAAACAATTATTTCAAGATTATTCATATTATAAAAATAAAGTTAATAATAAGGTTTAATAAATTAATATTATTATTATTTTTTTTTCAGCATTAAGATAACCTCTTTGGCCTGAGAACTCTTTATTAGTAATTATTTACTATTATAATTATAATGAAGATACAACTAGCTATATATACACCTTTTAAATATCTATCTAAATAGTCTACCAACAAGTTTTATACTAGATATAATATCTATAACCCAACTAGAGAGTTATCTATTTAAGCCTTTTAATTCTAACTATTTTTAAGCATATTATACTAACCTAAGAACTATTATCTGGCTCATTCTATTAGATTGCATAATCTAGTCTTAGAACTTTTGAGACTTATTCTAGATTTGTACTGATTATTACTAGCTTGTATTCCTCTATTAAGCAGATGCATGGCTATTCTCAAAGTAAACCTACTAGAGTCTACTCTATCTCATTTGAGCTAGCCTGGTTTTACACAGTTGCTAAGGCTCCTACTTGCAGTTGGGATTATTTCTATTTAACTACTTTTGCCTTTATAAAGTTCACTTCTAATTCCAGTACTTATATTCAAACTTTTTCTTTTTTTGTTATTTTCTTATTAGTCCATCTCTTACTTCTAACTGATGATCTAGAAGAATTGATCTTGGCTTGGCTTTAGATGCCAGTATCTTTGTTTTGTCTTGGTATATGATTTTCTAGCATATGTCTTTTTTCTCCAATTTGGTAGACTAGTTCTTTAGACATGTCTGGCATTTTCTCATTAGTTATCTAACTTCTATAGCCCCTGATCATAATGAGTAGAGCCCTCACTACTGGTTTTCTGTACTGGTTGGCAAGAGTTAGTATACTCTATAATGTCTACAGATTTTTAACTTTTTAAATTAGTAGTTGAGTTGGTCAATCCCTCTACTAAAAAATCTTGTTGTTATTCAGTTTTTTAATCTTGGTCCTAACTTTTAAATTTGAGTCTTTTCTGTAATACCGTTAAAGATCATAACTACTTCTTACTTGGGTCTTTCCAAACAGGTTTTGATTATTACAGGTTCTTTTTTTTTTTTTTTAATATTAAAGTAACTATTTAGACCCTTGGCACTTTATTAGTACTAACGGGTTTATTGATCAAGTAGACCAATAACATATTACAAAGGTATTATAAGAGTACAACTAGCTATACATACAACTTTTAGTTGTTTAATTTAAGTAGTCTGCCTTAAGGTTTTATACTAGCCACATGCCTATAGCTAACTAGAAAGCTATCTATTTAAACTCTCTAGCTTCAACCTCTGTATCATGTTCCTTCTAATATATCCTTTTTGAAGATAATTTGCTATTAAAAACTCTAAGAATTTAGCCTCTGGTTAGCCTAGTTTTCTAGAGAGTATTTATCTATATAGTAAACCTAACAGAATAGTACATGTCTTACATATGTACTCATCAGCATGTTTAATAACTTTTTACTAATTAGTACCTGTTGTACTATCTAGAGATTAGGCCCAGATAAGGATTACCTAAGTAACCTGTGTAAGTACTCTTATCTGGGTAGAGCCTTTGTTAACTGGTTGACCCAGATAAAGAAAAAATCAAAATTAAAAAATAAATAAAACAAACTGGTTTATCAAATGCAGTGATTTATGATAATTCGAAAGTTATAAAATTATTATATGGGTTTTATGTGACAACTAGTGCTTTTTTCATTTACTTATTGGCATAGAATTTTTATATCAGAAATTGTGTAATAACTAGTTTATTTGCCAGTTCTGACCTTTTACATATTATATATTTGATATAATAATTATTACATATTAACTATATGACTTATCTATGATTCCAAGTCTAATAAAGCTAATATAATTATTGTGTCAAACTCTAGTTATCATGCTTATAGTAGAGAATGTATCATTGCTATTATTTTCACTAACATTTTCATCAGTATGCATATTTTTTTAAAAGCTTGAGCTATATTCTTCTTAAAAATTTATTCTTGAGTATATATTTATAAATATATACTTTATAATAAAATTTATGTATAATTTGTATAGAAAATAAATAATTGTAAATTTAATTTATTAAATATGATGTAAGAATTGATTTGGAAGTTTTTTAAAATTTAAAATGACAAAATTTATTAAATACAAACTGCAAAATTTATTTAAACAATTAAAGTATTAGAAAATAATTTAATTAAATAAAATTCTTATAAAAACTGCATTCTAAAGATTTATTGAAAAGTAAAAAAATACAGCTTAAATATATTTTATAGATATTAAATTTTATATGACTTTATAATTTCTTACACTATTTTCTAATTGTATTCCCATCCTAAATCTTAACAACTTTCTTCTATAATTCCTCAGACCACTTTCCAACTTATACTCTTTTATATATAATTTAATTATACAATTATCTGTCTTATATTTTTACCTAACTTTCTTGATAATTCTTTAGGCCACTTCTAACTTACGTTTTTCTTATATTAATGCAATTAGCTTTAGATATATAGTCCAAATTATGTTTCTCATATTGACCCCACCATTTGAGCATATTATTTGTATAGATAATTCTATATTTTCACTAATCACATAATTTTATAACTTGCTTTTGATTATGTTTCTTATACATATTAAAGCACAACATAATAAAGGTAATAATCATATATATAATAACCATTTATAGTTTTTTACACCATTTCTCTAATTTCTGGCTTTCTTCCAAAAATAATTTTGGCATTACCAAAATTGATCTAAAGTAGCCAGCTAAGAAATTACCAAATCTGCTATATATCTACAAGCAAAAGTCCTGATTTGAAAAATTCTGAATACTGCTATAATTATAAAAATTATTATAAAGACATTATAGTAATATTCTAAAAATTAGAATACATATTTGATGTATGTATTAATAAGTTAAAATAAATAAATAGATTAACTTTAAAAAAAAAGATAGGTTTTAAGGTGGGAAGATGCTATTCACAATATTATGTACTAATCTTAAATAAGAAATTATATTTGACATTGAACTGTCATAAGTATATTTTATTCCACATTTTTGGTTTTTGCCTTGTTTTTTTATTTCAATTTCATAAACATCTTTATTTCTAATTTTTTTAAAGTATTTCCATATAAAGCTTATTTTATCTCTGTTTTTTTTTTTTCTTAAAACCTAATGTACAATAAACTTGACAAATTACAATATTAGAGTCGATTTGATTAAATATTCTATATAAAGATAATAAACTAAAAAAAATAAATAGAGCAGTTATTGAATGAATACTTCTTGATAATGAACTATTATTAGTACCAAGAAAAAGAGAATTTTGCCGCATGATGGCAAAAATTGATCCAAAGTTTTGCCCACCTTCTGATAGAGTAGTAAGAAATAAAATATCATTATGTAATTTGAAAAATGTTGGGATTCTCTAGCATAAGATTTTATCATCTTGTGAAATAGCTACTATAATATCTGACTTATAGACTTCATGCAATAAACAAGGCTATATTGGAGTTACTTATCACTGGATAGCCCCTGACTAGTCATTGTGTAGTATATGGGCTGCCATCAATAAAAATCAAGCAGATCTATATTTGAAAAAAAATTAATGCCTTAACTTTCACAGCTCATATCTCGATGAATTTTAAAGCTATATTGATTATTTAATATTCAAAAGAAAGCTTAGATCGTAAGCTTTCTTTTGAATATTAAAACATCAACATAGCTTTAAAATTTATCGAGATATAAGCTGTGAAAGACAAGGCATTAATTTTTTTTCAAATGTAGATCTGCTTGATTTCTATTGACGGCAGCCCATATTATTGTGTTATAATAAAATGCCATATCCACATACTGCAGAATCTATTTATTAGCTTCTTCAAAAAAAATACTTAGAATTCAATTTAAAAAATAAAATAATATGTGCTGTTACTAATAATAGTGCTAATATAGCAAAAGCTATCTAATTGTAGAATAACACACTTTGCAGCTAATAGTTAATTATGCTCTACAAAAAATTTCCTCACATACAAAAAAAATAAGAAAATTGGTTCATTTTTTTGATTCATCAAAACAACAAGAAAGATTAGAAAAGGCTCAAATAATAGTAATAGAAAGAGATCAATTACTTTCACCTAATTTAGTAAATACTGAATTTTATTTTGAGGAGAAGAATGCTGGTGAAGTTAATGATGAAGATACTATTCAGAGCAATCAAATAGAAATGCCACTTCTAAACCACTTCATCTAATTAAGGATTGTCCAATGTGATAAATTCTACATATCAGTCTTGAGAAAGATTGTTAAAACTAAAAGATATAATAATATAGTTAGAGGGCAATTTAAAAATTTCAAGAAATTTAGATAACAAAAAAGATGGACAAAGCCTTGGATGATGCTTATTTAATAAAGGTGAATAGAAACTAGTTAAAGAATTGGTTAAAATTTTTGAACTATTTAAAATAGCAACTGAAGTATTTAGTGCTAAGAAGTATTCTATATTGTTGGTTATATACCCTATAATTGAAGTTCTAAAATTAAAATTTGGAAAAGATCCAAATTTAACTTTAGATGAAGATGATTTTGATAAAGAATACTGTAATTAATATATATATTATTATTTTGAACATATTACTACAAAATATTAATATTTATTTTTATATAATTAAATATAGATAGCAATAGTAGTAATGGTGAAAGTGAAGAGGTTCAGTAGTTAAAAATTCGTGATATTCAATCAGTAATTGCTCAAGTTAAACAAGCAATTTACAATTCCTTTTGGAAATATTGGGGTGATCCAAAATATGCCAGTCTTTTAGCAACTCTGCTAGATCCAAGGCTCAAAAAAATGCATGTTTTCTTTAATTATTTAAAAAATGAAGCAATTAGAGTATGCTATAAAGAACTTGATAAGATTACTATCGATATAACACTTGTACAATTCACTGCTTCTTTCAGTGTAACTTTAGCAAATCATTACTTTGCATCAATATTTGATGATAAAGATAAGGATAATCTATTGAATGATAATGAATTAGACAAGTACTTGGATATTGATAAAGTACCTATTGCTTCACAAGAAACTCGACCTTTGGCCTAGTGGAAAGAATGAAAAAAGATCTTTCTGAAATTAAGTAAATTAGCAAAAAAATACTTATCTATTCCTGCTACTACTATTTCTAGTAAACATTTATTCTCTAATGCAAGAAATCAAATAACTACAAAGTGATCTTGTCTCAATCCAAAAATAGTTTCTCAAATATTATTCTTAAAAAGAAATAGTGATTTAATTAGTATTACATAAAAAAAAAAATTAAAATTAAATATTTGTCTTACATAGTTTTTTTTTTCTCAAATATGTATATATATGTATGAATTCTATAAATAAATATTGTATATATATAATAAATATATATTAATATATAAAACTCGTTCCTGTAAATCTGTAAATCATAGAAAAAACAAAAACAAGCAAATTTTAGTACTGTTTATAAATTAATTATAAAGAAAATCTAGTATACTATTACTCTTAATACTTTAGCTTTGTAAACAATTTTTGGTATACACTATAGACAAGCAAGATACAACTTGTATTACTTACGACTCTCTTGTCACTCTTGAGCAACTCCTACAGGAGTCTTCTAACACTATAGCCTAATGGAAATTTATTCTTTAGTCTATGTCTGAATTACTTTTTGGTATCTCATCAACCAATGAACCAATACTTGATCCAGAAAATTATCCTGTCACTACCCTTATAACTATATCTGCACCAAAGAAAACTAGCAATAGCTTTAAACCTTGCTACTCTACTCATCACAATCCCTATCTTAGAGAAAAAAGTGGGCAAAACAGCTCACCTCCAATTGCAGATCACACCAAACCAAACAATAATCACATGATATTATTTTCTTATAATTATATAACCACAAACCCAAACTTAATAGTCACCGATCCAAATACCATGATCCTTATAGAAATTTTCCTATACCCAAATCAAAACATATCTATATTAGAAAACAATACACTGAACCAAGCACCAGCCCTGAACACAGCATCTCGGTTCCTATGGACTATGAAAACAATACAGCAGATATCCAGAACCAGCACTCCAGGGCCATCCAGAAAACACCAGATCTTAACTTGACTACCTGTTCAATTCCTAAATCATACAGCCAAGCACTATACCACACTATCACAAACCTAATAAACCTACCTCTCAACCCTTCTCTCTTATGGAGCTGCTTAGTAACACATGCTATTGCTAATAGATACCAAGTATTTGACACCCAAACATGAAATATAGATACAATTGTCTAAGTATTTGAAGATGAAACTAGACTAGTAGAATTTTTAAAATACAAATTCACATCCCAACCTACCTGTTTTAATCTATCAACTGCAATCAACACTAAATTCAACTACTTTGACACTGCTTTTTTTAAATAGGATAAATCAACTACACCACCACATCAGAATGAATATGACTCACTCTTTAATATACAACATGGTTTATAAAAAACACAACCACAATCAAATACAAGACAAACTCAAAATGAAGCTCACTATTAATTACATTACTAACATTGACTTTGCAAAGACAAATTCACATGATATTACTTGCAAAATCTACTATTGTGCCATCTTTGCATATATTAACTTGACAACAACTTTTAAAGACACCTGCTGATTAATTCGCTTAGCATTATCTGAAACACTTACCCTACTTTCCAAGCTGCTATCAGAAATTTCCCAAGACATCCAGATCATCTTACTTTTCACACTACCAATTAGTGATTGTAAACAAACTAAAGGCATTGTGGCTACTTTGCGAAAAGTATACAAATTTGAAAAACTACCAAATAGCTATTTCAAAAAACAATTTTTCTACTTCTAGATGATCTAGCAGACTTACACCCTGCTGTTCATGATCTATTTTCAATTACAAGTTGATCTGCTCTCTCTTATTTATCTTATTAGCATAGAAAACTCACAATAAACTATGAGGTTAAAGAAATCCCATCTACCTACTTCAACTTACCAGTACCTAAACCACCTCTTCCAATATCTTCACAACAACTTCTACACAACTTGAGAGAGATCTTTCCATATAAACCCAATGACTAACATGATACTAAATACTTTGCAGACCTTCTCCAACCCCACTATAGCTTTAAACAATTGTCTAACAACTATATAGTACAAAAACCTAAACTACCAGCTGTACCAACCTCAATTAAAACTAAAATTAGCTATATCTTCCCTATCAAGGACTATGATAAAATAGCAAAAAACTTCTTAGCAGAAATAAGTAACCTTTATAAATTTACTCTTCCCCTTCTAGCTTAATACATGAAGGTTAACCTAACAAACAAATTCAACCTTCTAGATAATCCTATTCAAATTACTCAAATGAATATTACAACTCCTACTATATTAGCCAAACGCTTATTGATCTATCTTATAAACTTTCAAATTACTACTTCTTTGCTAAAATACCATTTAGCTAGATCAAAATTCTATCAAAACCTCACACTGATGACTACCTACAATTACCAAACCATATAGAAGAATTAACTCAACTACTACAGCATATTAATCCAAGCCTTGCACAACTTATATCTATCACTGATAGACTAGCAGTCTCAGATATTATTACTAAACTAAAATCATATTTCTTCTTTAACTTAATACCTGAATATCTGCTTAACCTTCTCAACCTACCAGAGCCTGAATAGCAAATCTTTAACAATTACACCTCTATCAACTCCTATTCTAAAACAAACTCAGCCAAAAATCCTACTACTACTACATCTACCAACCTTAATAATAAATAACAATAACTATCTACTACAAGGTTTTCTACCAACTAACCAAACACCCAATCTAACATCTAATTCAAACACTTATACTACTACTAGCCTACATATGAGGGTGAGTTAATAGAAATTAAGCAAATTTTTTATAATAAAATTTTTTTATAACTTTAAGCAAGAATGATTTAACAAAAATATAACTAAATTTAATAAAATTTTTTTTAAATAATTTTTATAAACTTTAGAATTAGTTTAAAAAAAAATTTGTTAAATTTAATCAAGTTTTTGTTAAGTTATTTTTGTTTAAAGTTTTAAAAAAATTTATTAAAAAATATTTGCTTGATTTCTATTGACTCAACCCCATATTTTGAACCTTAATGTACAGGGTCTCAACCAAGCTTTAAAACTACATCTTATTCTTGAACACTGCAACTCAAATGAAATTGATATTGCTTTTTTTACAGAAACAAAGCTTGCCATATTTACTATTAACTACATATCACTCTCCAATTCTCTATACAAGATTTATATAGTAAATTGTGACCAAACTAATATAAATATTTGAGAATTTAGTAAAGGAGTAGCAATTGTACTCAAACTCAACTACAACCTTATATACACAAAATCAACTCACTACTTGGCATTGCCCTCTTAATTGATCTTTATCTCCCAGTGAATAATAAAACATGACTAATTGTGATATACCTTCCCTCACTAATTACACCACATATCCAAACCACCTAACAACAACTGATCTCTTGGTCTTAGGATACCCATTCACACAATATGAACCTTATTATTGAAAGAGACTTTAACTGCAATACTTAACAAAACAATTACTACAAGTATAACCTTTTCTCCAACACCTGGTTAATACAGGGCTAATAAGCTTATTACAACTATATTATATTACTAACCCTACCTGGAGCAGAAACCAATTCTATAGCCAAATTGATAATATCCAGATTAACCCCAAAATAGCACTTGCCTTTCACACTCCTCTACTTATCAATTCTTCCACAATTACAGATAGCGACTACCAAATTATTACAAAAGCATGGTATACTACTCCAATTTACAAGAAACTATAACAAAAAAAACAATACCAAAAAATTTACAACTACAACCACATGACTCAAGAACTTTAGGACAACTTTGCTACATATATAACCAACTATCTAAGAGCTACAACCTATCATCAAAACCCGATTATGAATATCAAACAACTAAACAAAACTTTTAACAATTTAAACAATATAGTAAAACAGGCTACAAATAAATTTATTTCTTATATTTATACTAGTCCATGCATTTTCTACACACATTCACTCAAAGCTAGTTTCTTATATTGAGTACTTAAATATATCAATCATATCCTGCAAATACTTAACTAGCCTACCTCTTTTCATCTACAATATCTAATACTTATTATTAATCAGCTTCTAAACAAAATCAATGCACTTACTTAAATTACTAACGAAACCCTATCACCTCAAGACCTTACAACTTACATCTTTCTAACTACTAAAAACCAATTTATACAATTATGAAAAACACTATACAATATGAGAAATACTGAAAACAACAACTCAAAGAAAGAACAAATCTAAATATTTATTGATCGATATTATATTTATTTCCAAGAGAATACTACAAAGATAATCGATAGCATTTTGTACAAAAATTGCATCACTACAACTTTTTACAATATTGTAATATCTTTCTCCATTCTAACCAACCTCAAAAAAAAAAAAAAGCAACTATGCAATACTTTCAGAACTGGACCAAATATGATGACACTCTATAGCATGAATGGGAACAAGACTATAAACCAACCTTCAAAATTACCAAAGACATATATTTCACACTCCTTGTATACATTAAATCTAGTGAAATTTAAAACACTATTGCAGCAACACCAAATAATAAAGCTACCGGACCTTCTGCTATCTCTAATAAGATATTAAAGAACTTTCCTTCATAGCTATTTTCATACTCACAAAAGTCTTTAATGCTAGTATGGCCCTTCAAACTATTCCCTTTGCTTGGCACAAAGGCCTTATTTGGCCTATACCAAAAAATGATTACTATCTAAAAAACCTCTCAAAAACCCACCCTATTACACTCATCAAACATATTTGAAAAATCTTTACAAAGATACTTACCATATGGCTTAATTCAATTCTCTTACGAAACAATCTTCTCGACCTAGCAAACAACGTAGCACTCCTATTAACATCAACTTTACAAACTATACAACTTATTATGTACTTGTGAGAAGATACACATATAAACAAGAAGGAACTTTGGATACTTTCACAAGACATGTATAAAGCCTACAACACTATACACTTGCTATTATTTCAAAAAGCACTTTATAAGCTTAGTATACCATCACAATTTATTAATCTAATAACAAACATTTTTAGCTTCCAACAAAACCAAATCATTACAACTCTTGGCAAAACACAATTCTACAATATGGAAAACAGAATAGACCAAGGCGAAATAATCTTCTTCATACTCTGGTGCATATACTATAATTCTTTAATTTGCTATATCTCTAACTCAACACTTGGCTAAACTATATCAGTTAACTTATCTAATTCTAACAAAACACTTACTTCAACCACTAATATAATTGCCTATATGGATGATATTACATGGATAGCCTCTAGCTACATACCACTCGAACAAATCCTCAACATTGCTTCCTTCTTCTACTGTATAGCCAAAATCACTATTAACCCACACAAGTCGATACTCTTCCACAACAACTCAAATGACACAAATCCTATAATCTTTCAAGATTAACCTGTATACAACTTCTTATCCAAACTTACCTTTAGATTTTTAGAAACCTATATTAATCACTTAATCAACAACTGCTACATCATTAAAAACTCAAACAGATAACCAAAAGTTGCATATATGGCTAGTCATACTCTCATTAGTTAAATAATCAGAGAGCTTAAATAGATAATCTCCTAGTTAGGTTGCAGGTATGGTGGCTAGTATAGAACCCAGGCAGACTACTTAAATTAGGTACCAAAAGTACATGTGTGGCTAGTTGTATCCTTGTGAAATTGATGTAATATCGTATTTATCTAAATAAAGCTAAGTGCCAGGGACCTAAGTGGTCACCTTAATATTAAAAAAAAAAAAAAATTAAAAACTCAAACAAGAATTTTGTACAGAGCTAAACAAACTAAAGTACTCTAAAATTACTAAAAAACAAGCTATTTATATCATCAACTTGGTCTTGCTAGCCTGATTATAATATTAACTCTCCAACACATATCTTACCCTAACCCACTGCTAGTACTTGATACACCAATACTTATCAATAGTAAAACAAAAAGCCTCCCTGGCATGTAGCACCCCAAACTCTCTCCTATTCTACCCAAACACTTATACACTAATCAATATGTACCAACTATAACAAAAGTATTATACATCAATTTTCAAAAACCTCTTTAACTCTTCAATATCCCACCAACCTTTAAACCACATCTCCAACAACTTCAAAATAATACCTTTACTAACATATCTATACTTACTGAATAGCCAACCTTTACTCACAAAGAATATAAAACATTTACTACTTATTTTATCATTAATATTTACCAACTCAATATTCAATATACCAACACCAACATTGGCCCAACCTCCCTTACTATACCTGAACATTTTATAAACTCTGTAATCTATCATCTAAAGAACCATACCCATATAAAACACTGTCTAAACCAATACCAAATCTCTGCAATAGAGCAATTCACCAACTATATTAATATCTAAACTCTAAACTAGAAAAACTTTTATCACAATATACTTAAAATACCCTATAGTTATCACCCCAAGTAGTTTACAACAATTCAAGAAACCCTAAATGAACTCACCTCACCTTGTCTGGAACTTACTACTCCCAACCCCTATACCTGGACCCTGGCAAAAACCCAAACAAAATAGATAATCATTGCAGATTACATCTTTAGCAAAATCACCTTATCAAAAGACAATCTCTTTAAAATTTAATACTGGAATCTAAACACTACAATGAATATACTAACACCCTGTAATTTATACTTACACTATGACAATACAATACTCAATACATGCTACTCATTTTGAATATCCAAATCCTCTATCTATCAAATCCAAGTATCTTCAAAATATATTTAGCACAACACACTTACTAATCTTTAGAATTCTCCACTCCTACCTAAACATAGAAGCCAACCTACATGTTATATATCATGAAACCATTACTATATTTTTAAAATAACACAAACTTTCAATGAACATGCTAAAAATATTTGGACAATATACCTAATATTTCCTAACCACACATCTCTCACAGCAAATCTAACAGTTACAATTCAAAAAACACATATCTCTTTATCTACCACAATTCTTACCTTCACTAACCACACAATCAGAATATTTATACAAAACAAAATATGGCCTAGCCTAGCAAAAGTGGCAATCTCAGCCCTATACACACTTCTTACAATTGCTCCTACTCACGTACAAATAAATCTTATCACAAATTCTACTACCATAACAAAACCTTTGCCTATACTTACCAATACCTCATTAAAAACAGCATACACTATTCAGAAAAATGCTAATACTGGCCTTCTAATTGCTAGCTATGCAACAATACATGCAAAATACATCACTATTCAAGTTACATACTTATACTCAACTTACTCAATATGCTCTTTTGACAATATTATCTACACTAAAATCAATCCCTCAATACTAATAAACAATACCTACCTCTTTTGCTTTGATCACCAACTTGTATCAGATAACCTAAAATCTCCAATAAAAAAACTTCATGTTGCAACTAATATCAACTCATAGTACTCTCAAAAACGAATTCAGACATAGATCCCAGTCACGCACAGGGTTAAATAGGACCCAATCTTTCTATACTTCGAACTTAATGACAAACCACTTCAACAGTTTACAGGCCCCAAAACATCTAAGATAAAAAACTTCAAATTCAAAATCCTAATAAACAAATTACCTAATCAACTTAACTTATTCAAATGTTATCCTCAAAACACACTTTACCCCTATGCAAGCATTGCAATACAGAAATTGAAAATGATGCATATTGGCTCACATACCTAACTAATACTATTACACTAACCCAACTTTTTAATGAGACCACAAATAGCTTTCTTCAAAAGCATAACCTCCTACATGCCAATATTACAAACTTCACTCAAGCTTTTTTCCAAATTCATATAACCAACCTAACATCTATTAGAATAATTACAGAAGACACATTAATACTCACTAGCAGTTACAGCAAGGCTATTCACTCAGCCCCTGAACTTCACTATACTATTATCACCAAAATATATAAATCTATATAGATTTCAAGCAGGATAGCAGCTAACAACAATAATAACTATAATAGTACAAACATTTTTATATTATCTAATCTAAATACAACAAACTCTGACCCTATTATTAACCCCAATACAAATAGCAAACTTTATCTTTAGCAAAACTCTTTCATTAAATTTAATACCTTACTACAACATATTCTTGATTCATAGTCTAGAGGTCTTTTGATCTACCTAGCTAAAATTAAGGTCTAGAGTAAAGTAGCTGCATCTCCACTTCTTCTAAAAAATTATGTAAACTTACTCTGTAAAATCTGCATAATAAAAGAACTGAGAAAAAGACCTCACTTAAAAAAAAAAAATATATATATATATATATTAATATATATTACTTAACCAAGTAACTTTTTTAGAAAAGTTAATTTTTTTTTTATATAAAACTTTTATTCTTGTATGAAAAAAAAGAATTTATAAAAATTTTTTTATATAAAAATATTTTTAAATATAATATTTTTTGTTGGCTAGCTGGGTTCTATTTGTCTATTTTATGTAACAAGAAACAACTAATTTAATTTGCATGGCCTTATTGTTATATAAAAAATTTTTGATACCTTAACTAGGTTAGATGGATTAACTGAGTTAACTAGGTTAACTAGGTTGTTATATGGTTTTAAATTTGTTATATAGATCAGTTATCTAGAGTAGAAATTTTATATGGGCTAATCTTTAGTGCTACTACTACCAGGTTCTTATTTTAAACTATCTTTTTGGATACTGTATAATCTGATTTGTGTCTTAAATCACAACCTTTCTAATTAGTTTTCTATTATGTACTTTCTGCTCTTACAAGGTTCATAACAACTCTAGTACTCATATTTTAACTTTCTCCTTTTCTAGATTTCTTACTGGTTTCTTCTTTACTTCTAGCCAGCAACTCAGAAAGATTAGTCTGCTTAGGCTCTAAGTATCTTATAGTCTCCTTTCTCTTAGTACATGCTTTCAGAATACAAGTTTTTTCCTCTAGTGGTGAGCTGGTGATTCAGCTAGTATGTCTCTCTACTTAAGGATCTGGTTGCTCAGTTTTTCAATCCTAGTCTATAGTTTCAAATTTGGTTTTTCTGTAGCACCATCAAAGATCACTGCTACTCCCAACTTGGGACTTCCTAAACAGATTTCGATCATCACAATTTCTTGGCCTTTTATATGCCAAAGCTCTTATATGAATATAGTGTTATCAAGATTACAGATTCTAGAACTTAACTGATCAACTATAACTATTATCATATTACAAGCTTATTTTCAAAAATAGTGTCTATGGGATTTAAACTTTAGACCTGCCATCTGGAGTATAACAAATTCACTATTTCACTAAGTCACCACACCTATTATTCTAGTTTTTTAAAAATTAATATTATTTAATATTTATATAATTATAATATTATATAGTATATTAATAAATATTTATTTTTTAGTCTAATACTATTTAATATTGCTATACTATACTTCCTTTTAGTGCTCAACAAAAAAAATGCTATAAGTTAAATAATTAAATTATAATATCTATTTTAGTATATATATATAAATATTAATTAATATTAATTTATAATTTATAGCATATTTACATATAACAACAAATAATAAAATTACTTATAAAATTATTCAAAAGAGGTGTGGCGACTTAGTGAAGTGGTGGAGTTGTTGCATCCCCAGACGGCAGGTCTAGAGTTCGAATCCTATAGACGATGATTTTGAAAATACTAGATCTGTATTAGTTAATGTTAAGATTATCGGTTGGATCCAGATATCTGTAATCTTGGTCACACCATCTTGAATGAGAGCTTCAGCGCAATAAATCCAGGAAACCAGAATTACCAAAACCCATTTGGCAAGTCCCGAGTTGGGAGTAGCAGTGATCTTCAACGGTGCTACAGGAAGACTGAATTTGGAACCGGAAACTG